>DF239865.1:0-117789 GCA_000507305.1 Breviolum minutum Mf 1.05b.01
GTTTGGTGATTTAAGTAACCCTGCTCAAGAAGTTGCGTTCCAGGTTCATACCAATAAAATTGTTGGGGACCTGTGTAAATTCTACCATTCCACTGCAACTTCATACTCAAGATCGCCCCTAGGGTTTTGTGGAAAAAGCCCGATTGTCCGCTGTGCAATTTGCATATATATATATATATACCCTCAATTTCGCCCATAAAAAATAGGCCTTTTGACGCCCCAAAAGGAAACAATCGTCTTCCAACCATCCATCCATTTTTAGGGGCTGCTATTGGGCGGTTAGTTTCAGGAAGTGAAAAAATCCTGCCAACAAGTTGAGCATATGGAGAGTAGCTGCAATTCTTCCAAAGGGCTATTATATGGATGTTTCCGAAAATAGGGGTACCCCAAAATGGATGGTTTATAAAGGAAAATCCTATTAAAATGGATGATTTGGGGGTACCACCATTTTAGGAAACCCCCTGTAGAAGACTTTTTTTACGCCTGATATCTTGCATCCCAACCTTCCAACCGCGAAACTTCCAACCAATTTCCAAGTTAATTCCTTCACCTTCTAGATATTTCTATTGGCTAAAACCCCCCCACCCTGTAACAGTGAAGGTTGTGAAGGTTCGTATCGGCCCCTTCACAAAAATGAATAGATTCATCATCCACTGTGAACCGGGGTGGCTGGGTGTTTACCAAATATTGTTGGTGTAAAACCAACCACCCCATCTCAAGAGCTTCACGCCTCTGGTCAACCTACACCCACCCCCCACCAGAAATTTTTGGTTGCTTTAATTTTTACAGCCTTATTGTTGGAAACAAGGAAAACCAATGGGTTTTGTATAGATAAGCCCTGAAAACCACAAACAGCCAGTTATTTCTTGGTTACAAAGTGGGAATACGTACACCCTGCGATCGATCGGAGCCCTGAGCCGAAATCGCGAATCACCGAGGAGCAAAGGCAAAGGCTTGGACCACCGAATCCAAACGCCACCAAGCAGCACCACCGGCCGGAGTGGGACCTGACACCTGGCCGACCAATCCGGTCCTTTTTGGATGGTCCAGGTCCATTTTTTGGGGGATGGAAGAATTTTTTGAATCAAAAAAAGGTGTGATTTTATAAAGTGGCTAAAATGTGTCAATTGATATATTTAAATATGGGGCAAGTACTCTTAGATTGATAGATATGTTGCGGAGATTTTTGGTCCATTTTTTGGGGATGGAAGAAATTTGTTCGAAACAAAAAAAGGTGTGAATTTATAAAGTGGCTAAAATGTGTCAATTGATATATGTAAATATGGTGCAAATACATTTAGATTGATAGATATGTTGAGGCAAATATGGTAAGCCAGAAAGGGGAACTGGATTGCTTTGCATAAGAATCTAAAACATGTCTAAAAGATTTTGTTTTTTTTTAAACCAAACATAAGATCGATTGACACATCATTGGACTGTTTTTTTGGGAAAATGGTCAAACAAAAAACACCCACTAATCTTGGTCAAGTGTGGCTCGCTCCTTCGACATATCTTCCTGGAACCCCAAACAACCATTTATAAATGGATGTTTTAATTGGATGATTCCAAATCTTTATATAGAAAATGGTTGTTTCACCAAACATCCATTTATAAATGGTTGTTTGGGGTTCCAGGTTAGTAGAGGATCCCTTTTATATGCCATCAAAAAAATTCAGCTGGCATTTGTGGTTGCGAGAGCATCCCAAGAAATTTTGGGAATAGAAAGCTGCAACCCCATGGTCAACCATTCTGTTAAAAAAAACAACTTCCAGCTTCTTCCAATGTGATCTTTTGATCACCCAAATGGAGGTTACTTCATTAACGCCTGAAAGGGTCACTTGAAACGCCCAAAAAGGTCACAAAGAATCACCTGGTTCGAGATATGTTGTCAGTCTGTTGACGAAAACTTTTTGATTCTTGGGCCTTTGCGCAACTTAACACTTAGTGGTTGTTGGTCGTTTTTTTTTGGATCCAAGCATCCCGTTCAAAAGCGGAGCAAAAAACCCTCAGTGTAGAAACCGACAACTAACCCAACCAACAAACCCAACAACTGAGGAGTGTTCGTTTTTTACCCTCAGATGTCGTTGAAACTTCTATAGTCCTGAACTGTGGCTGCCTGTCGCAGATAAGTATATTATATATATATATATTTTTTCTAGAGGTATGTTTTTTTTCAGCACAGCACCCTATCCCACAGGATCCATGGGACTGGTATATTTACCTACATGGATGGTTGATTTTATGGTAAATTAGTTGGTAAATATAGCAGTTCCCATGGATGCGGCCATGGGCCATGGGTCCTTCTTTTTCGCTGGGGGGAGGCTACAACCACCCGGCCGTTTCGGTCCCCACGTGAAATCTGGGCAAGCTAAATCAACCTGGATCCCCCCCCCAATTGACCCGTGTTACCTGTTTGGATTGGAGGAGTTTGGGCCTTCGACATTGGAGGTAGAGGACAAATTAGGTTCCAGAAACCCACCCATCACCCCAGTTAAATAGGGCTCATTAATGAACCAACATAAGGATCCCTATGAACCAATGCTCTCATCCCTATACATCCGGGCCAGCTAAATCAACCCACCCATCACCCCCCCAACCGGCCACCCGACCCCACCGTTTTACGTTTCGCGTTTTGACCCCGCCTTCTTCGACGCCTTCTCAGCAGCACGACGGGCATAGTTGGCACCCTCGATGCGACGGCGTTTCTCGCCCTCCTGGGGGGAAGCCATAAGGACATGCCACCCCTGGTTGTTGAGGGTATATGGATGTTTCCGAAAATAGTGGTACCCCCAAATCATCCATTCAAATAGGGCTTTCCATTATAAACCATCCATTTTGGAGTACCCCTCTTGTTGGAAACACCCATATAGGGGATTTTACTACCCAGTTATACGGGGATTACAATAGGCCATTATAAATATTATAAGGATCCCTATTAAACGACCAGTTATAACCCATAGGATCCATGGGACTGATATATTTACAAACTAATTTATCATATGAATCAAACGTTCATGTAGGTGAATATGACATACCTGGATCCTACTGTTGATGGAAGAAATCCGGTAAACTCACCAGTTGAGGAAATGGTAGTGAATATCCCATTATTTTCAGGGTTTTTTGTTACATTTCAGGTGATTCTTTGGGATTTCTGAACCATCAACAGTATCATTGGGAAAAGTGGTGGGGGCCCCTTGCAAATGGGGGCCCCTCAATAAACAACCCCATTCATAAACCTTATATAGTGGGTATTGGATATATCCCCCTTTTTAAAGGGCTCTATTTTCCCTAGGGAAACCTAACTTAGTTGAGTTACTAAAAGGCAGAACCCAGATGCTCATATGAAATATTTGCCGATCCATGGATGGTTGATCTTTGGGGTAAATGTAGGTAAATATTCCATACATGGATCCTATGCAAAATAAGTGGGTCAGACCAGGATGTGCTGTTGTGGAAGTTTTCCACGCATGAAGTTGTGTTTAAGCTCGTTTTTCGTTTTGGGTGCTGGTTTTTAAAGGAGCATGAAAGTCATGTTTTCTGAATATTTTATATATCAAATCCAAAGTATACAGTGCATATAATATATACCCTTCAAAAAAAAAAACGAATCTAGAGATACAACAACCATCCATGGCAATGAAACCTCTGTATACATCATACATTGCTTCCCAATTACATACTGTTGATGGAAGAAATCCTGCACCAGTTGATAGGTAGTTTATCCCATTATTTACAGGGTTTTATACATCCCAGGTGGTTGTTTGGGATTTCTGAACCATCAACAGTAGTACCAGTAAATATGGAGATGTTTCCATGATTTTCCAGCACACATGATGTCCCTCCCTCCTCTGTCATCCACTCGAACTGCCAGCCATGACGAGCACAAAGTGCCCTGGAACCCGGCAGTTGGCAAGGAGATTGAAACTTCAATACAGACTGCTTTTCCTTTCATCAACCCCTTCAAAATTGGTAACTGGTACTATAGTAAGCTAGTATTTACTGTAAATGGATGCTAAATATGATGCTTTTTTATGTTTTTTTCTTATAAATCTTTCATTCACATACCCTACTATTACCTATTGTTAAATGGGTGTTCACCACATTTCCCCACTTTCATAAAACGACAAATTTCATCGTTCGTATGCGTTGACTAGCATTGGAATGGGGTTGTCTCAGTGAATACTAATCCAGTTGGTGGTTTCAACCCATTTAAAAAATATTAGTCAAATTGGACCATCTCCCAAGGTAAGGGTGAAAATTAAACATGATTGTAACCACCACCTAGTAATGCTAATATAAACGTAAATTCTCTGCAAAATGGTTAGTCAATGTGCAATTAGTTTTCCTGTTGATGTTCAACAGAATCCTGCAAAAAAAATCTGGGCAAAATACAATTTTGGTGGGAAAATAAAGCTGTGACTAGAGCAGTTGTCCAAAGTTCAACAAAGTTGATCTCTCTCGACTTCAGGCTGTGCAAAAAAAACACACAGCGATTTCGACTTTGAAATGCTTCCATGGCCATCCCATGGCCTTAAACGTGACTCGTCCCAATCTTCAGGCTCTACCGAGATGTTGCCCTGGGCACACGGATGGTGATCCAAGGAATTCCATGGTTACTTCCATGGTTCGGGTAGGTAATACAATGTTTGGTACTTCAAACAACAAAAAAATATGAGGAGAAACCAGGCGGTAGCCATCTGAAACCCTCAGAAAAAAACAAGAAAATCTGCGAACCCTCACCCCAATACTTGAAGTATGAACCCCTATAGCCAAAGCTATTTGGGTAAAAACAAGAAACAAACAACTCCGTGCAGGATTTCCATCACTTTCCTCATCAGGTCACATAATTTCACCTCGGACACATCAAACCCTGGAAAAATGACTGCCAAATGCTTGCCAAATGCCAAATTTCATCCATCCACAGTGTGACTTCTAAGTTTATAAGATTTTATAAGTATCAAATAAACTTAAAAACAACGGTTTGATATTAAACATTAGACTGAAGAACATCCATTGGTAGTGAAGCCTCCCATCACCATCCCCTGAAAATGCATCACTCGTGTTCACTGCAAGACCTCTTCACATCTGAATCGTTTTGATCCACAAATCTAGGATGATTCATTCAAAGTGGGACCCAAAAAGCAGTTTTAAGTAGGGACCCATACCTCCACTTATAGGGGTGAAAAAAATAAATAGATAATATCCATTTATAAAGCCATTTGTAGGGGTTGCTGTATAACCCCATTTATAGAATAAGTACAAAAAGCCCAAGTCGTTTTTCGACCTTTTTTTTTTGATTTTTGGGGGCCATGAATGCACAGAGGTTCCAACAGAAACACCTGGAAGTCTAGAAGTTATGGACAAATATCACGTGCAAAACGAACACTTGGAAACAAAAATAAACTCCCAACTCCCAACTCCCACTTGGAAAACCCCAGAAAGTTGGAACAACAACAAAAAAAACATCATGTGTCATCACTAGTGTCATATTTCACCCTTTCAATATGTAGAAAAACTTGCAACTTTGGCCCATTGAAACCTCGGGGCTGCACCTCAGGACCACGTGCTCGTGATGTTTCATTGAGCCACTTATCTGCTAAGCTGTTGATGACCGTGTCATCAGGCCTTGCCGACTTCATCGTCGGCTTGTTTCAGCGGCGTGTTTCGCCGGCATGACGGTCGTACATGTACCGTTTGGAACTGGTGGAAGAAAGGGTCATCCCCCAAAAAAATCGGAGGCAAAATGGGTTTTTTGGCCATTGTTGAGGCAAACTGAAGTCAATGTTTGGGCATATCTCGATGCCTTGGGAGTATCGGATATCGGATACAGCATGTTTTTTTGAAGTGATAATATGCTTGCGGCTCACAAGAGTTGGGTGCCCAAATGGATTGGTTGTTAGTTTGGTCATCTTTATTGTGAATCCCCTCCTGGTAGTTGAACGAAATGTAAAAAGCATACATGACACGAATGAAAAGTCACACCACTATGAACTTATTTGGTTCGGATGGCAATTATCAGGTTTCGCACAACCCAACCACCAAATATCTATACGTCTATATCATCAACTCATTCTGGCGTGTCTTCAAAATCAAACGCCCAAGAGTGGGGAATGAAAGTGACCATTTCCAGGGCATTTCTGCAATCAACTCCTTCACTGGCGCGTGGCCATTCAACACGTTTCTTATCCAACCACCCATCAATGTAGGCATGGCCACATCATGACCATCCCTTACAGAAACAATGGAAGTAGCCGAGACTATCTAGTGGCACTTTCAATAGCACTGTCATTCAAATCATTGGCGATGAAGCCCAGCGACTGCAGCTAATGTACCACCCAACTCAACCAAACCCAGCGATTGGCCCAAGGGGTCATTATATGACACCAACCCCAACAAGTCACTAAGGGAAAATCCTTCAAAAATTGCCATAGATTTGAATCATTTGATCTCCAAAAAAAAAAAGTGGTTGAATGACCTCTGCCAAACTCCCAAGCAATGATACCCAAACACTTGGAGGATCATCCTAGTTAGTAAGTGGTTAGTAAACCCCATTTATAATCATTTATAAGCCATTTAGATTCATTTGGAAGGGGTCCCACAACCACCCGATCCTTAGGGGGGCACTTATTTTTTCATGCTCCAAAAAAAACACTTAAGGGAAACCTCCTCCAAGGCACCGTTTTAAAACAAACGCTCCAAGGCACGGCGTCTCCTCCTGCGGCGTCACCAAGGCGAAGAATCCCCAGCGGCGATCCGGGAAGCCCATGCCGTCGCCGTCCGTCTCCCAGCGAAGGTCGATGCCTCGGGGATGAGGCTTTCACGTGGAGGGGTGTGAACGGGTTGGGTTTGTTCAATAGCTGTTTCCTGGTTCCCTTAATAGGTGGGATCGGTACCATATATATTGCCAATAATTGGGGGATTATGGTATATACCTACCACCTATTAAGTGAACCAGAAACAGCTATTGATTTGTTGGGGATGAATGGATAGGTATATGGTTTGTAAAAGGATGTTTTCATGGCTTATTAATTTCACCTACTTGTAAATGGGGTATATTGGGGTTATAAGTTATATATGCTTTATAACCCACTGATCCTAACCTTTCACTGATGGTTGGAATGATGCTTGGAATGATGGTCAAGATCTCCTCATGGAAAAAATGCTTGGAAGATGATCCGGCGGCTTCAAAACTTGAGATGCTCCCCTTTTCAGCAGAACATCTGAGTTTTCCGGGGGGCAAATGGATTCAAATTGCTTTTGGCTCCAACTCCTTTCCCCTTCTCCATTTGGGAGCGGCTGGTTTCGTAGTACAGGCTTCCCCCCAATTTCACCCTGGTGAACCCTCAACTAGAAAACCACCAAAATTGCGGGAGGTATTTTGAAGGTTGGAAAAGAAAAACACCAAATTAACCCCCAAATTGTAGGGATTCCCGAAGAAAGGGAATTGCCAACCTCAGAAATTGCACCTGGTGAGACACCCTCCAAGAGCTTGAAAAAGGATGGCATGTAGCGGCTGGACACATCTAGGTTTTGTCAGTTGAAATAGTTTTCATGTTAAGCTGGTCATAGGGTAAACTAGTTCAGTTATCACTTATCACTGTTACTTATTTCTTTTCTATCATTAAGCACCACCAGGCACCGCCTAACAAACCTGTTCAACCTCCAAAATCGTTTGGAGCTCCAATCTATTCCACAAAAAACCGACCCAGGTACAATTCGTTGGACACATCACAGGAGAGAAGTTATCGTCGAAGCAGGTGGCATAACACGTGTTGGACTGAGCGATGAACCGACCGAGGTTTGGACAGGGTTGAGTTGGTGGTTTCGGTTGAAGGACTGATGCTCAGATTTGGGGGGTCCAAATCTAAGGCAAGTTCTCTGGCCAAATTATCTTTAAAAAAACACCAACCCTAAGAATCCTTGGGATGTCATGGGGGTGTCAAGTTGACACCCTTTTTTGAGGCCAAAAAAGGGGTGTCACGTTTGGAGGGTCTGGTGGTTTCCATAGGAGGGGTCAAGATCCTTAGGGAACCTAGATTTCCCTGAAGGGGTCCCATTTCCCTTCCCAAAAAGCTAGCTTTTAGTGGTTTTTGGTCAATTGAGGTCGAAATAATTTGACCAGATTTTATGTGCCTGTGTTGGATAACTCCTCCCAAACAAAATCCAACAGCCATTTGGGAATATTGATCCCAAGTTGAAAAAATAGTGATGACAAATCTGTGACTTCAATAATCTGGGATGTTCGAAGTGATAGGAATGACAAGATGGGTGATTCAGAAATGTGGTAGATGCCCGTTGTACTTTCCGTAGGTTGTCACACAAAAAAAATCGGCAACCAACATCTCATGACCTATGTAGCCAACCTCAGGACATCGTACTATTCGGTGAAAATGATTCCACAAAGCAATGAAAACTTATAATATATATATATATAGTATAATATATATTCATATAGTAACCCCCCCCCCCCGAAAAGTAACATGGCTAGCTGGAAAATGCTCTGATTGGAGCCCACACCCCACACGCAGCTTCTCCATTGCCATTTGGAAAAAAGTGTAAAATGGCAAGTTTCCAGAAGGCAATGTTAGTTTTTGGGGAGTGTAACAATCTTAGAAAAACACCTCGGAAAATCATGTGTTTTTTTTCCTTCATCGGGTCACCACTCCTTATGCTTCATGCCTTTTTCGGTGGCTGGGTGTTTTTTTGTTGGAACTCTTGCCCAGCAAAACTCTCTAAAATTGCACACATCAACTTGACCGGAATCCACCAGGAATCCACAAATGAATTGAATCCACAAATGAATCCATCCGAAAACGTGTTTCAACTTGTTTCACCATTCTTCGCCCCAAACAACATGAAATCAGTGAAGGGTTTTCCCACCCCCGGAAAACGAACGGTTCGTCCCCCTGAAACTGGTGACCAGTTCAAAAGGAAAAGTTCATCTTCCAAGCATACATGCTTCAGGTGATAAACAACAATTTGAAGATATATCTCTCATTAAAAATCGTGATGTTTCTTTTGCCAGCCATCTTAGTTTTCAGGGAATTAGTAGCCAGAAAAAATGTGAGTCCCAACCCGACTCGTTCGTTTCGACCATGTTCGTGGAACTCCTCATCGACTCGTTGGAAATTCGTCGACCGACCAAAGTCACTGCATCACGTGGTTCGAACATCAGCTTCACGCCATCCAAAGTCCTCAGGACTCGACTCGTCCGGGAAAACGCGATGCAACTCCCTGAAGGGATTTGACGTCACCCCATGGTGCTGACAAGGATGTTCCCTAAGGAAGGGGTTTGTAATCGGATCAAGGCAAGGTGAAATGGATCAATGGCATATAAATAAAATAACCTATACTTATATAACTTGTAGAAAACTTGGGGGTGAAATTAACCCACTGATCCTGGATCTAACCATTGATCTACTAACTTCCAATGGCACATCCAGGTCGTGGGGTGTGGTTAGGAACCACAAATCGGTAACCCGTGCGAACCACTCAGGCGACACCACCAAAAATTTCTCAATATAACCCAACTGAAAGAAATGCTCATATGCCCTGGAAGTCCTTGGGTTTCCACCAGTTTTTAGTCCGGTTGGTGAAAACGAGCTTCACCATTTTTCATAGGTTGAGGGTTTATCATGATCCAGGAGGAAGCACCATTTTTCATATGGTGGTTGACTTTCAGGGTATGTATACATAATTAAGAAAGTCTTGCTTCAACTTCTGAATCATACTGTTGATCTGTGAAATTCGGCCGTCACCTGTTGATACTGTATAACTTGTTGTTTCTTATGCTGTTGGCAGACTCTTTTTGTGTTCCGCCAAAAAAAATACCCCAGTTTCCCTTGGCAGCAACAGGGGTTATTACATGAAACCAACCCAAACTTCATGCACTATTATGTTGCTAAGGTTTATCACCATCCAAAAGGAGTTTCACCACTTTTTTTGTATGGTGGTCAATGACTTCCAAGACTGTGGTTTCGGAAGGGTATTGAGCCAATCATGCCTGAATCACGCATGGAGTTGAGCTCTTCAAAATCTTCTGTCAGAATGCTTGTGAAGTTGGGACCATGTTGGGCCGTTGGGATTTTCCAGCCATGTTAAAATGGGACCCCACCCCCCAAGACCAACATGACAAGGGAAAAACCACCATGTTCATGAAGACGTATCTCCTATAAAAAATGCTAATTCTCCAGCCAGCCATGTTGGTTTTCAGGGGAGTACCCTCCCGGAAACTAACAGTTCGCCCCTGAAAATAGGCCGAAACCCAATAGGAAAATGGTATTCCAACCATCCATTTGTAGGGGCAAACTGCTAGTTTTCAGGGGAGTAATTCAAAGACCCCAATCGTTGCAATCCCAGCGGCAGCAATTCTTCTGGCGACTCCACAACTGCAGATCGACTAAGCCTTGGGGGATCCATTGGTTGATATACATAATTATATATGCTGCATTTATAGTAAGCACCTGGTGTATGTATATCTATATAGAGTATGTGTGTGTACACATGCAAATGTGAAAAAAATATGTATATATGTATATATATCATATGTGTGTTTGCTGTATGCATGTATTGAAATATCATTACATAGATACAAGTATGTATATGTTTAAAATGTATTCTCTCTGTATGTATGCTATGTACCATGTGTCTTACATATATTATATATGGTGTATGTATGTATATACTATATTTGATCTAGTTATATAAATGTGGAAAAACATGGCAATTTGAATTACAGCTAACTCACATTCAATGATGTACAGTGATTCGCAAGTAATTGCAAAATAATTCACATATACTTCCCAATCTTCAAGATCACGGGCAACAAAAACTACCTGAAAAATCTAACATCTAAGTCACAACATGCTCCATGTTCATACCTACTACCATATTTCACCAAACTCTGTCTGTTCCAGAAACGCTTTTGGGGGTGGGGAGGCTACTACCCTACCAGTTGGGATGAGGACGGTGTGACGTCGCAATAATTTGAGCAAAAATCTTACAAGCCATAAAGAAAATCCCCATGTTGTTTTCAGTAAATCACAAAAAATCGAACATCTATATAAATCACAACATAATATATATATATATACATCCTTCCTACCATCTTTTACAAATCTCACCCAAAAAAATCCACCCAAGTTTTTTTCAGCCAAAAAAAATCATCCATGTCGCGCCAAAGGTACTGCTTTAAGGCTTTGGAATTCATGCGAAAGGTTTCCACCAAGTTCAGCTGCCAACCTTCGCGTGCACCCGACCTCGTTTTTAGCTTGGAGATCTTTTTTTTTCGGCCCTGGATTTTGAAGGATGAAACCGATTTCTATTACCCTCCAGGGAATTAACATATCCCACCTTGGGAAAAGGAAAATCATCTTCAAAATGCCATTTTTGGGGGATATGTTAGTTCCCTGGAGGGTACTTGGAGGAACATCCCAGTTAGTAAGTCAGTGGTTAATAACCTTAGGTTCATTTTCGTCCCCTAAGGATCGGGCAACGTGGGACCCCTTCCAAATGGCCGAACTTTATGGCTTATAAATGGGGGGCCCATCCTCACCACTTACCAGCTGTTAGCTGGGATGATCCTCTAAGTGGTTGGTAAGTTTTTAGGATCACCCGTATTTCTAAGCCAATTATATAGCCCATTTGGAAGGGGTCCCACAACCCGATCCTTAGGGGACGAAAACGATCACCATGGTTATTAATTATTAACCACGTACAAGTCCAGGGGATGATCCTCCAACCAGTTGTTGAGGGTAAAAACCCCTGGAAGATAAATGATATGGAACCTATATACAAATTCAAATCACCACCCATTTATTTAGAAAGGAAAATGATCTGAACCAAAGCTCCATGATTATGTAAAGGGGAGGGGGAGGTTATTACCATCTGGTAAACTAACATAGCCTGGTACTTATAACTGGGTTTTTGGGGCCCCACCAAAACTCCCATATTCACTCACTGTTTCTGGCCAACTGGAAGAAGAAATATGTTCGCCCCACCTTTAGGCAGAAAGCCTTTTTTTACCAGAAGCAGCAAAAAATCCGTTGATCGTCCTGCTCACGAACTATCTGCAAGGAACAGTCAAACAATCACCCCCAGAACCCACGTTCCACCCATACGTGAATTTCACCTCCCCCCAAAAAGAAATGTTTCCCACTGCAAGGCTGGCTCTTATGCAATGTTCATTTTTGCTGTTGGGCAAAGGGAACAGCTGCCATAGTTCTGCTGGGTGAACATGGCAAACCCTTCAAAACGTCTCCCAGTTTTCGCTCAGCCATGTTTGTTCCAAGTGAGAACCCACGAACCGATTCTGATGTGACTGAAGTCAGTCAAATCCTGATGATTCCCTCGCAAATGTTCAAGGATTTTTTTTGTTTGGGGCATTTTTTTTTGTGGGTGGTTTTTTTCTACCACGAAGGTGAACACCAATCTAGGTGGTGGTTAAACCAAACCCATCTGAAAAATATGCTCGTCAAATTGGATCATTTCCAGAATTTTCGGGGTGAAAATGCAAAATATTTGAAACCACCACCTAGTCTCTTGTTCTTGCCCTGGTAGGGATCCTTACCATCGTTTATGATAATCCCTTTGTAACTGAGTAGGATGTCATCCTCTATATAACCCAACCATTCCAAGGTACAAATATGCCGGTCCATCCTCTGCTTTGAAGCTACTGATGGTCACCACCTGGTATACCACGTAGCACGCCCGTGTTCCAAACGCGGGGGGGGTGTCCCTAACATGGGTGCCCGGTCGGTGAATGGGGAAATCTTCACGTTTGCCGTAAGAAATGGTGAGTTGTTTTTGCATTTCCATGTTGGATGTCCATTTCTTGGAATAGTTTGATGGAAACTACGAAAGCTGTGGGTAAAGTACTACTTGTTAAAACCTCAAATTCCAGCAAGTGTAAGTCAAGCGCTTTTGTTGGGTTACACATAGAATTCCACGAGGTAAACTCTCAAGATGCCTTTGGGTCGTTTTGAAATGTGGAAGCGAGTATGAGAATAGTATATGTATATTTGTATATTGATTAGAATACTGGATCCTCTTGCATCTACAAAAAAAACGCTACAAGAATAAACAGTACCCTCCAGGGAACGAGTCCATATCCCACCTGGGCAGAAAAAAAACACCAACTCAAAAGTACCTTTCTGCCGGAAAGTCCTGAGGAGGGTAAATCAATCAGAATCTAGTTGGTGGTTTCAACCCATTCGAAAAATATTAGTCAAATTGGATGATTTCCCCAAATAGGGGTGAAAAATTAAAAAAATGAAACCACCAAACAGGAATTGGTTGTTTGCTTGAATGATGTTCTATTCCTAAATCAACTATAGTACATGTGCAGTTGCATAGGACTGCCGAGCAAATCCTCAAGCAGGTTGACTGATTGTCACCAAATGTGTGATGGATGTGTATTCTCAGATGATCATAAAGTATCGTTTGCATAATGTACATATGTATGATTATGTATGTACATGTACTCAACCAAATATTATGTTGTAGCCACCAATAGACGGCAGTGTGTATGTCTCAATGATATATCAACTAAGAATAATGGCTAACAGTTTTTGTATATCTTTCATACCGGACCCAAAATTTTGGGGTATCTACCGAGCCGACAGGTTGATCATTCATAAGTAAAGCCCATATTTCCAGCCATGAAAGCTGAAACTTTGAAATGTTAAACCATGTAAAGATCAATGGCATGGTAAACCAATTGGCAGTATATCCACTTTATATACCACTTATATATATATGGCCTTCTGGGGGGTTATATGCTACCTACTACCTACCACCTTTTATGGGAACCAGAAACAACCGTTGAAAAGATAGTCGGCATGTATCAATTATACAAGATCTCCAAAGACTATCCCCACCTGACCACCGACCACCTCTAGAAATTTCAGGAGAATCAATACCAACGCTGATGGGCCTTGGAAAAGGTACATAACATCTTTGAATGCCCATGCCGCATGGCTATTTTGGGTATCCAAGCTAAAGTTCAGAGGTAAAATTTCATAGGTGTTTGGGGTGCCCCACTGTGCTGTAGCCCTTTTAAGCTTGGGGTATCGAATGATTTCTTCACTTTCTACTTTCTACCCATCAAATTCATCACCATTTGATGTCCATGTGAACCAGGGTCAAAAGTCGCTATACAGTATATGGAATGGTCATCCCACCTTCAATAGGGAATCCTTACAATGGGTATATAAACCCCTACGGATTTGGGTTGATGAGTTTATCCCCTATCATATGGAGATAATGGGAGTTGATCGACCTGATCGCACATGTGGTGAATATGATTTTTGTCAGACTTCGTAGACCCCATAGTATCCATGTATGGTATATTTAGCTACATTTACCATAAAAACCAACCATTCATGTAGGTATATATACCATACATGGATCCTATGGGGACAGGCATCTTCCACCAAGGCCCTCGAGGCGTGAAAAAACCAGACCTCTCCATCGCTTTCAAAGGCTTCGATCTCATCACCAACGGACCTCGGGGCTCAGGGCTCCCGTTTTTGTTGGAAGCCGAGAAGTTTCAAAATCCCTATTTTCCACACAGCCCCAAAGAAAGGATCCGGGGTTTTTTTCACTAGCAAAATTGGACTGGAAATGTCATTTTAATAGTTGATTTGGAGATTAGTTTTTATTGTTGCATCCTTTCCCGAAAAAGAAAGATCTTTCTTACCCAAATTGGTTACACGAAATCATCTGCTGCTCCTTTCAATCATGGCCTCCCATCAACACGATTCTTTGCATATGAAACGTTGCAGGGATCACTGGAAAATGGGTGTCTCCTTAAATGGTGGTACCCCCCAAAACACCTCCAAAATGATCATTTTTAGTAGGAAAAGCGCATGGTTGTTGGGGAAACCCACCACTTTTAGGAAACCCCCAAAGCTCGGAAAGCACCTCTTCGATTTCGTCCCATGTTCCAGGCCCGCCGAGGGGACAGGTGCCACGCTCAGAATCAATAGGAAACCATTTGATAGACAAAGATCACCCTACAATATGTCAGCCAAAATCATCAAACGTTGTGAAGGGATCTAAAATGGAGGTACTCACACATCTCAAGGGATATGATATTAAGGCCTTTGAAAGGGAAATCCCCACCACATAAACCCGCTGCCCTACAAGGTACAGTACAATCCCTTCCTTGGGGTACCGGAAATTTTTGCTGACCGAAACTTCTGTCTCAAAAGTGCCAAAAGGAAATAGTACAAATTCGTTCTGATTTCATGAGTCATTGAGTATTGCTGAAATCCAGTTTAGGTCTACCATTTTTGTTGCCAACTATCTATACTAGTTGGTGGTTTCAACCCATGAAAATAAAAGATATTTGAAACCACCACCTAGATATATTATATAGTAAGTTTCCTCGAGTCCTTGCCCTCATCATAGTTTAGCGCGGCGTATCTCAGTCAAATCAACCACCCAAAACCAACCACTCTCCTCCAGGTCGCTTAAAAGGATGCGTATCGTACGTGGCATAAGCTGCTGGAAGCAATTTGAAGTCTAAGCCGTTGCAGAAAGTGAGAACGATGTCCAGTGGACTTTCCTGTTGTCGATTTTTTGGAACAAACGGGCCAAAATTTTGAAAAAACACTAAGACGATTTTTTTGTCCCAAACGCATCGTAAAAACACATGTAAACCACTGAATGAAATTCTCACTTGGTTTTCCAAAGAGTTGATGAAATATTTACTAGTTGTTTCCTATTGTTTTTTTGGGAAGTTCCACCCAAAAAAAACTGCCGGGAAATTTGAAGGCTTCGCAGGGTTTTTTTGTGTGCCTGGGGCCAAAACTGGTCTGAAGTGCCTTTGTAGAATTCGCCCAGCTTTGCGGCTTTAGATCAGAATATTCTTACTATCTTATACCCTTTGCTGGGCGGGCTGTGCCATGTAAATGTTAACAATAGTCAAGTAGTCCTGTACAAGAAGTCCACCTACAGTACGGAAATGCGTCGACTCAAGGGCCCACATACCTGGAACTACCTTTAATATCTTTTTGAAATGTATAAACATCCGCAATAATTAACACTTTGAACACCAAAATTGGTGGTTTGGTTCGATGTTTCTCCTTTTCCAAATAGGTATTTTCAGCGTTCATGTTTGTTTTGGGGGATGCACACCATTTTTCTTGAGACATTTCCAAGAGTGATCTCCTTCTTCAAAAGGGTTCTTTCAAGAAATGCCTGGAAACAACCAAGTCATCACTGAAAAAAAACGAAGTCCAAGCACCACATCCAAACCTTTCACAAATCCCCCCCATACTGTTGATGCTTCCGAAATCCTGCTAACCAGTGGCTGGTTGGTAGTTTATCCCATCATTTACCAAGGTTTTTGTTACATCCCAAACCGGTGGTTTAAGCTCACCGGGATTTCTGGTTGCCATCACCATGGTCCCCAAATCCATACTAGGATGTCCCAGGAAATTAGGATCAAAGGTTAGGATCAGTGGGTTACATCACCCCAACTAATACCCCCATTTATAAGTATAGGTGAAATAAGCCATTTACTACCCATTGACTAACCACTGACTATCCACTGATCCCCAACAAACCCAACCGAACATCCACGTTGATCCTAACAAACCCTTCCAATGGAACCATCCTAGGAACCGGCCCCACAGTCACGACGAATTTCTCCTCGCCTGTTTCAGCGTCACATCCAACCGTTTTTGGAAGTTTTCAAGGTCCTGCCGCCCCGGTTGTCACACTGAGGAGTTGACACCTCCATGGCTCGGGATATGATTGTTTGTGGTTGCCACCAGGTAAGAATGTTGTTCCCCCCCAGGGATTCAGTTGGAAAATGGAGAGGATGGAAAGGTTGCAAGTTGCAATTTTTTGGGGGGAGGATGTTGTAACTTTTGATGCTCCGTGGGATTTTGGTTTTTGGAAGGGTTGTTTTTTGTAAAAATACCACCTTCAAAAATTGGTTCATGTGAGTTTTTTGGATGGTTTTTTTACATTGGGGTGCACAGAAGGGGGTGGGTTCAGGTATGCGGTCTGTATCTTTTCGGCTTGGGTGGTATTCAATATTCACACACAAACCCCTGGAAAGATGTATAACTTCAGTGTATCAACTAATATAAATGCCTGGAAAGATGTATACCCCATAGGATCCATCTGGAAGGTATATCTACAGTACCTACATTGATCCTACAAAAATCAACCATTCATGTATATAGGTAAATATTCCACCTATCGTCTCATGGATGGTATGGGTTTTCCACCTTTACCATAACACACAAACCCCTGGATGTTAGTTTAACAGGAGGGAAACCCTGCTCCTTTTTGGAAATGATATAGGTTAGCTTCAACCTAGAAATGGTGGATTGAAATGTGGAACCCCCCTGCATCTTTGACCAACCAACGGGTGGGAATCCCCGTTGTTAATCACCCGTCGTCCCAAAACGGTTTTCTCCTGCGTGGCTTCTTCCCAGCTTTCAGGACACTGGCCCAATCCGTCGGCCTCCAACTCTTGAAACGCTTCCTGTTGTGGCGTTGCTAAGAGGCATAAATTGGGATGTGTGTGTGTGTGTGTTTGTGCAGGTACAATATGTTTTTTTTATAAGATATATGGTATGATATGTGGTGTACATGGTACATACATATGCAGTTATATTTATATATAAATATATTTTGTGTGCAATATTTGTGATATAATATGCATGTATATGTAGACATATATTTATGTATATAATGGTGTGTAATCATACATGGATATTTTCTATACGTGTAAATATCATATGATGTATAATGATAAAATATATTGCCACAAAGCGAACCTCCTGGAGCAACGCATCCACGTCCAGGTACCATCCAACCAACGCGCCAGCCTTCAATTCACAGCTGATCATTTTAAATGCCAGCAACTTGATGCAAATCAGGGTTTGCCATAATCACCTGAGAAATTTCCCTAAAAAATAGGAGAACCCCTACATCACCAAGGGACAATGCCTGTCAATCTTTAGGGTTGATTTTCCTTTGTAACAAGTCCCCCTTGTTTAAGGAATTTCACCCCAGAAAACTAACATGTTGAACACAAAAATTGATGCAACTTGTATTTAGATGTTTTTTCCTTTCAACTATTCGTGATGTTTAACGTCCAACCATTAGTTGTTTTGGGGGTTGTCCATGTATATTTACAGGTGAGTGCTTGGCGTAAAATATTGCTTCCTGCAAGCTACCAAACCTTTCCGTTGCCTGCAAGTTTGGGACCTTCAGGTCCCTCAGGAAATCCGAACACAACTAAGGGCAACAGTTGTCAACTGAGATAAAACTGGCGCTTTGGGTTGGTGGGTTGGAGTTGGTGGCAGCCGGCCTTCTTTCTTGGTTTTATTTTTTTATATCCATGTGTTGAAAATAACGAAAAGTGGATAATCATGACACCTGCAAAACACCCGCATTTTGAAAAGACTAATCATCTTCCAACCAAAACCTCTATCTTCCTATTCCATGTTGATTTCCGGGGATGTATATGTTCAAGGACGTTGATTTTGGCAAGCAATACTCAGCGTCCTATTTGGATGTTCCATTGGACGTACCTAAGACCCTCGGGGGTTGGATCAATGGATCTGAAAACGAAGAGTTCTGGTAAAAAGTGGTAGGTAATGTATATATATTCACCCAGCTAACAGTATATACCACGACTTGCATATACATATATTGCCGGAAAAAAATCCGTGGATTCTGTATCCCCCTGGGAAATTCACTTTGACAGAAAAAAAATCGGCATACATGTACTGTATCAGGCCGCTTCTTTGAGAATTCATTAACTTCATATGAACCCAACAGGATGAACCCAACAGTCCAGCACCTGCTGTGCTGGCCCCATTGACTTGAATCCAGTGATGCTGAAGGGTGTCATAGGACTGGACATGTCCTCAACTTTTGGTAATTGGTGGTTTGGGTTGGTGGTTTGGATTCCTGGGATCCCCGAAAATGAAAGGGATCGCTACATGGGTGTATTTCTAGAATCCCAACAATTCACCCATTCGTTGAATCATGCCACGTTGCCAAATAATGTGGCATGCAGTCTGGGTATGTCTTTGTGTAAGGTGTGGGGATCGCTAATTTCGCGATGTGATAGCTGGGGTATAAGACTATAACTAGTTGGTGGTTTCAACCCCTTTCAAAAATATTACAGTAGTCAAATTGGATCATTTCCGCGGGTAGGGATGAACATTAAAAAGAAGAAACCACCACCACCTAGATAAGATACATTGTTCCAGCAGGAATCTGGAGGGTTTTACAACATGTCTTCCACGGCTTGCAACCCACTTCTATATACACCTCCTCAAATTGAACATTGAAACTATGCTACAGGGCAACTGCTGAAAGGACATAGATTTTAAAATCATCATTTTCAGTATCTACGTGACAAAAAATCCGTGGTGCATATAATCTACTGTATGTATCTGACTAACAACTGGTTGCCACCAACCAGGATGATCCAAGTAAAACTGAGAACATCGACATCTTCGAGGCAATTCTGTGAATTCATCACACTTAGGACTTGATTTGCGCACAGACCAATGGGGGGAATTAACTAAATGGCTGACTTACCTTTAAAGTTGAGTGTTATTCTCCCAGGACGTCAAGTGAACGGTGAAAATGAATAAGATTCAAAGTTGCTTCTGGCCTCAAACTGAAACTAAACTTAATGACTCATCTATAAAATCAAGAATTATAGATTTGATTATACAAAAAGTGTACATCCAACCTTCATTTAAAAAAAACAACTTCCAAACAGAAAAATCCCAGAAAAATTCCCTTCCAGCTGAGCTTTGCTTGGTTAGTATAACTTCCCGGTTGTTTTTTCCAATACAGGTGGGATCACTTCAACCCAAAACCGCCACGCCCGTCACCAAATTGGAAGTCTTTGAGCCAAGGGACCAAGCTGAAGCCCAGAATTTCATCACCTACCTAAACGAGGTATCGATTCGGTGGAGAAAAACGATGATCCCCCACCACTCCCATAAGAATCCCGAAATGGTATGGGAATAGTATGGGAAGTCTTACCATAAAGGGGGTCCCATTATTGGGGGGTCCCTGGTAAATCCCCCTTGACTTTCCGGAAAACACCCAGGTTTTTTGTATTTTTTTTTCGGTGATGAATGGTGATGAGAGTTGTTATATTTAAGTTTTTTGTAAATATTAACGTATATTTTTGCTCGTTATGCTTGTATATCATATCAATATATGTTCACTGTGAATCTATGTATATATACATATAACTAACTAGTTGGTGGTTTGTTGAACCACCCAATTTAAGCATATGCTCCTCTTCCGGGGTTGAACATTCCAAAATGTTTGAATCTGCAGCCTAATTTGTTTGGTGGTTTGTTGAACCACCGAATTTAAGCATATGCTCCTCTTCCGGGGTTGAACATTCCAAATTGTTTGAATCTGCAGCCTAATTTGTTTGGAATTGAAAACATAGGACCTGAAAATAGGCCATCCCAAAACGAAACAATCGTATTCCAACCATCCATTTTCAGGTGCGAACCGTTAGTACCAAGGAGGCTAATTTGCTTTCTTTTGATTCATGTTCATGATATTTCTTTCCAAGTTTCAGATTGGATGAATTTATATTACATACCCTAAGATCATGGAAAAAGTCTCCTAAGCCCCAATCGTAACCCCACCTACAATATGCACTATTTTGTTGATATCCTTGTGTTAACTATTGGTTGCATGTTGGGGTTACGACCCAATTTCTATGATAAGAATCCTGACCCCTCAAAAATTGCTATTTTGAGGACCAAAACACACCTGCTATGCAGGTTCATTCACCCCTCCATTGGAGGGTCCAAGGATTCTTGGGGTACATACTGGCAATCTTTCCTGTGGATAGATTGGAGAAAATCAAAAAGGTAACATCGAATCTAATCGAATTGTAGATGTCATCCGGCTAATGGCTACTCTTTCTCCTGAAAACATGGTTCAGTGGGAAATGGTTGTGTATTTGAAAGACATACTGTTGATGGAAGAAATCCTGCACTAGTGGATAGGTATGCAGGATTTCTTCCATCAACAGTATAACTACTAGATACCCCCCCTTTTTTTCTCACTGAACCATGATTATGGGAGGAAACGTCATTTTTCCCAAACCTGAAACCTGTCACAAAAGTCGGTCATTTTGACCAGAAACCACCCACTGACTCGACTGGATGATCTTCTTGGGTTTCTGAATGACGGGTTGATAACTTACCCGCAGACTTGTCAATTGTTCACATATATCATTGCTATACAACCGTTTAGCATTTTAGCCTACCCAACCCCAATTTAGTGCCAAGAAAAAATCAACCCATCCTGAAAACAAAAAACTGAACTCGCATACCAAATGTCCCTTACTCTTGGGCAACTTATAACTTGAAATCAACAAAAACTCGACAAAATCTCCCTGTCGTGGTTTTTTTTGGCCACCGGGGAATCTGTCGTGCAAAACCGGCTGAGATCGATCGATTCCGTTTTTTTGCTTGCCACCTTAAAATCCTCGTAGTAGATCTCTGCCACCTTCACCTAACACCATCAAGATGGAGGGCCCTCCGGGCGTTTCTTGGGGGCGTCCGGTCCGCTTCTGAATAACACCATCCAAACACCAAACAAAGTGACACACAAACTTCTTTTAAAAAAAATACCAGCTTCTTCATCTTCCCCTCAAGAAACATCTCCAGACCTTCCCCCCCCCCAAAAAAAAAGCAAACAAATACACACCCCCTTAACAGTTTCACAGCGAAATGTTTCCCCTGAAAAAAAATGGTGGTTGGGAAGACAAATAAAAAAAAACATTAAAAGACACTATTTTTTCAGAGGAAAAGCACCATTTTTTTCAGAAAAAAAAAACACCATTTTCTCAACCTTAAAAAAAAAAAAAACACCAACCACTGCACCAACCACCAAACAGCACCAAACGGGCACACCTCCTGTGCCACCGTCACGGTGCTACTGCGCGCAGGATCGGCCTCCCAACTCCCAACGGCCAACGATACGTCGTTTTTTGGGTTCAAAAAACGGATGCAAATCGGATCATATCATACCCATACCATACATGGATCCTATGGGATGTAATATACTTTGTGTATATAGATTTTCTTTTTTAGATATAGATGAGGTCTTAGTTTATTTTATTTTAAATTAAAACATACATAATCATACATATATACACCACATATTGTTATAAAACGACTGGTCATGTATGATCATTATGTCAAATATATTCTGTCAATGGTTTGGTGGTGACTGGTACTGATTGAGTGCTATCCTTTCAGAACCATTCGATTCCTCCTTTAATGGCATCACTGCATCCTGCTCAAAACAAATGGCTCGAAACCCAATTAATGGATGGTCAGTTGGAGTCAGTTGGAGGCCTTTTGCAGGTTGCCGACTGCCAAGAGTCCGCCGAAAAAACTGCACAACTGGGGGATCAGTCTGAGCATTTTGTCTTAAAGAAAACATCAACAGTAAACCAAAAATGCACACAATGTTTATCAAATGATCATGTTTCACTACATAAAACTGCTAAACTGCCGGCTGGGGAAGTCTTTAAGTATCTTGAACTACCATCTGAAAAGGAAAATAAAAGGGAGACATGTCTATCAATTGTGCACCAACCATGTCCACCAAGATCTGAGCCCTCAAGGCACCTCCAACCACTCTCGAAACTGTGAAGAAATCTCAGCTTCTTCATGGTCAATGCCTTAGCAGATATCCCATATCCGTTCATTCGGGGGAAAAACAAAAATTCAATGGCTCAAAATAGCTCAGACATGATGTACGAGAATATAAATCCTCAACATCATCATCATCATCATCATCATCATCATCATCATAACTTTACAAACCATACAATCCGCTCCTTAGCTTCCAGATTTGTCTAACCGTTTTGCTCCTCCTATCACCCGTTTGATGGATCGCTGTGACTTTCTCTTAGTCTCGCGAACCTTGACTCACGATTAATGGAGAATGCGTTTGTTGGGAATCAAACCATCCAACCACCCAACCAATCAACTACCCTCCCTGAAACTTACATAGCCCTTGAAAATTGCTGTTTGGAATACTACTTTCCTTTTGGGATGGCCTATTTTCAGGAGCTATGTTGGTTTCAGGGAGGGTAATCAACCATTTCGCCGTTTTAGTGAAAAATCTCAGCAGATTTCCCAGCTCTTTTTCTACCAACCCCAACCCTGCAGAAAGGAAAACTCCATGCGAAAAAAACGTACCGGCCGCCAATCAAATTAACGCAATATAACTAAAACACGCGCCAAAAGACCTCGAAAACTTCCGAAAAGAAACAAAACACATAAAATCAAAATGTCAGCCACGCCACGTACGCTCCATTTTTCTCCTTCCAAACGTCCCGTCAAAGTCCCATGGATACTTGCAGAGCTAGCCATCGCCTTCAAGCTTTATCCAAGTTGGAACACATCGCAAGGTGGTGGGATTTTTTGTTACCCTGCCCGAAATGTAGGAACATGTTCCCATCATCGTGGTTACTAACCACTTGCTAATTGGGATGATCCTCCAAGTAGGGCCCCTAAAGGATTCGCTCATCAGCAAGACTTGATAAATTTTGGGATGGTAACCTTTTCAAACGCGAACTGTGAACAATTTCAGGGGGTGGATCATTTCGGTTGCAAGTTCTTCAGTTGGCAGCTGGCATAGTGGAGTCTCCCATATACTCTATCCCAATCAATACATGAGCCACGAAAAAAACCCTCTTACTTTACTTTCCACTATACTGGTTGTTTAGTAGGGATTCTTATCATGGTTTATTATAATCCCTATATAAATGGGCAGTCTAATCCCCTATATACCCCAAACAACCAGGTTTTTTTCTCATTGCTCACATAGCCACTGCAGTCCCCTGTCGTTTCCGGCACCTGCACTTGTACACGAGCACCCACACCAGCATTTGCTTTGCTCAAGGTTCCCGACAACACACCTGATGAAGCAACTCGATGGTACAATCTTAGAGCAAAGCACCCAAAATTGTGTTCCTTTGTTCCCTTGATTTGCCAAGGAAATTGTTGATTTTGCTTCAACTTAAGGGAGATCATGTGCTCATTTATCCAGATCTAATCCGTGGTATAGGAGGATTTGGGACTGTCTCTGCCCAAGTTCTTTGCCGGATTAGACCGCCATCAATTTCCACATCAAAAAACAACGTGCTTTCGGCGGAACCGGCCGAACTCCAGAGTCGATAGGTCAAAATGCATCAAAAACACGAAAACCTCGCTGAACCACAAATCTTTCTGCATCAATTTCACAGATTCATACTTTTCCCGACCTGAATTTCGCTCCGGCATTCAGGTCGGTGAAACCCCCCTTACATAGGGATGCCACTTTTTGTTGGTTTGGCTGTGTGACATCCAGTGATGAAACCCCCTCACCCTTTGAATCGAATTTCAGGTCACAACGTGTCACAAGTTCAACTGCTTCAAGTATTGAGTACATCTGGGGTCAATGAACTCGAATTTGTCCTGCAGCAACAAACTTTTTAAACTGATGCGATCAAGTTGGGATGTTCTAGCAAATCTAGGTTCCTAAAACATATCAGCACAATTTACCACA
Organism: Breviolum minutum Mf 1.05b.01; assembly: GCA_000507305.1. Taxonomy (NCBI): domain Eukaryota; class Dinophyceae; order Suessiales; family Symbiodiniaceae; genus Breviolum; species Breviolum minutum. The sequence goes on from DF239865.1 coordinate 24,589, forward strand.
ATTTAATACAATATATACACACTATACATCACTATACTTTGTCCCACCATGGAAAAACCATTTCGGCCCCCAAAACCTGCAATTGTTTGAGGCTCTTATTCTTGACACTCAAAAAACCTGGTAGTTTCCAGCAGGATGGCCAAAAATACACAAAACATGTTGGGTGCCCTTCGCATACTTCCCCTGCGTACCGAAGGCAATTACACCAATCCCATTTGTTGTCTGGTATCATGGGACTCAGTTGCACTCGAATTGTAAGAAAGTCTTCAATCCATCCCAATTCCATACTGTTGACGGAGGAAATCCTGCACCACCTGGGATGTACATAGCCCCGTAAATTGTAAATAATGGAATAAACTACCAACCTCAACTGGTGCAGGATTTCTTCCACTAACATTAGGATCCAGGTATGGTATATTCACCTGCATTAATGGTTAATTCATATGATAAATGTTGGTGAATACATCATACATGGATCCTATGTGAGTTGATAAATCAATTCGTGGAAGAGGAAAAAAATACACACCCCTTTCAAATCTGACTGTCGACATCCGACAAAAATGTTTCACTTAGGACTTACATTCCTAAAAACTAACATATCCTCATCGCTAGCCCTCATGGTTTTCCTCGATGATTTGAACCGAACTTCCCTTTCGGTGAGTCCCATGTGATCATTCCCTGGAGGGTATGGGTGTTTCCAAAAGTAGAGGTACCCCAAAATGGATGGTTTATAATGGAAAACCCTATTAAAATGGCTGATTTGGGGGTACTGTACCACCATTTAAGGAAACACCCGTATCAGAACCATCTTCGGATCCTCCCTTTCGATGAATCGAAAGGAGTCGGGTCGAGTCGCTCAAGGTGGCGCAGCTGTCGTAGGTGACGCAACGGTTGGAGAAAGAGACCTGAATCCAGGCAAAAAGCAATGAGCCCTAAGAATCCTTGGGATGTCATGGGGTGTCCAAACCATTTTGAGGCCCCAGGGGTGTCGTTAGGAGGGTCTGGTGTTTCCATAGGAGGGGTCAGGATTCTTAAGGAGATTTGATTCTTCCGGTTGAGGTACCCTCCAGGAAATGATCACATCTCGCACCGTTTGAAAAAGGAAAATCATCTTCAATATTGCTATTTCAGGGGATATGTTAGTTCCAAGGAGGGTATCAATACGACTATGTATAGAGGTTCGAATCTTCCCCAAGTTTTTCGGTGTGAAAATTAAAGAGATGTTTCAAACCAACACCTAGCTGGAACTCCAAACAACCAGTAAAAAAATGGATGTTTGGTGAAACAACCATTTCCTATATGTAAAGATCCAAGTATGATATTGACCGTAGTTTTTCTCCCATAGAATCCATATATGATATATGTACCAACATTTACCATATTAATCAAGCATTCATGTAGGTCAATATTCCATTCCCCTGTAGCATATTTCGGATAAGCAATGATAACAATTACTTCTACCGGTCGCCTTTCCACCTACCACTTCCTGTTTTTTCACACCCTAACGAAATAGCCCGTTGTTTTTTTGTTAACAGATCTGGTTGGTGGTTGAACCAACCCATCTGAAAAATATTGGTCAAAAAGGGTTCATCTTCCCCACATTTTTCGGGGTGAAAATAAAAAATATTTGAAACCGTCACCACCTAGAGATTATTGGAAGAGTGTGATTGAACACTTCCTTTATTTTGGCTGGCTATCAATATTCAGGTATCATTTCCCGCAAGAGGGATGGGCTAGCAAGGTCTTATTCGGGGACGATTCCCAAACATGTCAGGCCTTTCCTAGGGACAACTGGGATGGGATCTGCAACAATTCCCCATGACGTGTGTCGAAACGTTTCAGATTGCAAATGGGTATGGGTATAAGAATACGTAAATTATGTCCCATGTAACATATTTTAGATTTGTGTATGGGGGGACAAATCCTCTGTGATTCTCTAACTTCAAATTTCTAAGGACTGTGTCAAGTACGTTCTCTTTTCCTCCCACTTACCGGACAGTTCACCCTCCAAAATCGGATGGAATTCTTTACCGGAACGAACCCCCAACGCGAACCTGCAATTTTTTGGCATGTTCGATTCGAATGGTCTTGGTCCAATAGCGGCCTGGGTTGTGGGCAAGTCAATGCAGCAGGGAAACAAGTGGGAAAGGCGGAAAGATTTGATTTCATACACCAGGATGATGATATGCATGTGGTATCATGTGGTTTTACGGTATACACAGTACATGATTAGTGTGTTCGTGTGTGTGTTAAGTGTTCAATCTATATTTCATTTGATATTTACATATTGGCATGTTTGCTCAAAATATATTTTGGTGTATATAGTCATATTCATTTCACAAGTGTATGAATCTTTTGGCAAAGATTTTCCAACAGTTTCAAGGATGCAAACATTTTCAACTTCCAAAAGCCCCCCGTTGGTTTATGGAACGTGAACACGGCCCCGTTTCAAAGCAAATCCCTTTACTTCCTTTTCCCAAACCGGCATTTTGATGTTCCGTGTTATCTACAAGGGTGTATTTCAAATATTTTGGGATGAAAGTCCAAAAGCTTGGATCATGCAAAGATTGGGCCAACGGCGGCGGCGTCTTCGTTTCTTCGTTGCTTCCTTCCTGCCTTCCTTCCTTCCTGGTCTGCTGCTTTAACTTTTGTATATATAATCATACATCTCATTATATACATATATAATATACATATACAGTATACACATGTATATAATGATGAGTATGTATATATGGGTACTCATACTATCGCATACTTGATTCTCTTGATCCTCCAACAAAAATGATCCTCAAAAAAAAAAAACTGTTTTTTGACACCTATCCCACCCGAAGGTGGTGTTTATGCGGGTTTGTCCATCAACAGTATGATCCCCCAAACCAAAAAAAAACGAACCAACCAATGCTGAAAATGATTGCACTACACCCAAACATAACTGTGGGTGAAAACCCCACCGTTTTCAGCAGCAACCATCAGCAACCTACCCAACAACCAACTCCTTCACGCTATGAAACTCTTTGCTGGATATGGATGCTCTGTTTCGACCACTTGACCATCTTTGATGCCATGTTCCTTCGAGTTTCGCGGCACAGGTGATAAGTAGCGGGTCCCGGGTCGTCGTATTTAGACCAGGAGAAGATAACTTCATGGCAACCAACCTATGAGGATCTAATACTGCTAATGATGGCTGAAATCCGGCTAACCAGTTGAGGTTGGTAGTTTATCCCACTGTTTACAGGGGTTTATACATCCCAGGTGGTGCAGGATCAACAGTGTCATTATACGTGTTATTCCTCTGTAAGCAAACATAGCCATCGAAAATGGACAATTTGTAGATGTTTTTTTTGCTGAAAAAGATCACGAATTCGCCCTCTGGCCCCTCTGGTAAACTAAAGCATATCTGGAATATCCCCATTTCTGTTGGAGGAAATACATCTCCAATCAGGGCCGGGTCCGTGTTCCAGGCAGCTATGTGTCACTTTGCAGGTGTAAACATTTCGTTGACAACCCCGAAGATTAACGAATCGAACCTGAAGTCATGATGGGCCTTGATTCAGATGATTTGTCGACCAGGCTTCCAGTGGAAGCCAAATCTCAGGTTCCCATGTTAGTTTTTCATGGAGTTGTGGGGCCCGTATAAATGACCTTCTAAATCGGTTTTCCTGAAATTATTTCACCCCGAGATAAATGGAGTTATAACTTATAACCATACTTTCGGGGGTTTTAGGCGTTGAAGGGAAGCTTTTTGTCGGTTTTTTTCTCGCCTTCAACATGGCCTTCTGCACCGCAGTGACGCAAAACTGCCAAGCCTGGTGCACTCATGGAGAAAAGCCCCAATTCAGAATGGTTACCACCTATGAAAAAAGGAGGAGAAAGCGAACAAACGAACAAACAAACAAACAAACAAACAAACAAACTGCAATTTCAAAGATGGGTTTTTGGCTGGCTTTTTTGCAAGTTGAGGTTGAAGTTCCGTTCATGACAACTGTTCGACTTGTTGTCTGAGGTTTGGCCCAAGAAATTCACAGCTTCCAAGCTTCAATGCAAATATGATGTTAGACGACCGAAGTATCCCAGATGCTCGTTTTGTATGGGTATATTCACCTACATTTACCATAAACTTACGCCAAATGTAGATAAATATACCTATACAAAACGAGCATCTCGGTATGGTGTAATCCTAATTTTCGTTCAAGGGGGTGAGCATTTTTAAGGCCTAAATGATGAGATTTGAGCCGTGCCTTAACTGGTTGGTGGACACAACCCATCTGAAAAATATTAGTCAAAATGGGAATCTTCCCCAAATAGGGATGAAAATAAAAATTATGTGAAATCACTACCTAGTTAAAGCTTGAGTTTAGATTCAATGTTCGATCATATTGTCAACCACTGAAGATCAAACTCAAATTTAAGTCCATGTTGGGTCAAAGATTTCTAGGTGGTTGAACCAACCCATTTGAAAAAGATTTGTCAAACTTCCCCAGGTAGGGGTGCAAAATAAAAAATCTTTGAGTTGCCACCACCCAGATGTAGAGGCTTTTCACGTTCTTAGTCTTTCAGGTTCCATCTGTTGGAATGAAAGTGAATTCACTGAGGAAAAGGTCACTAAGAATCACCACACTGCAAATGATTTTTAGGTGAACGACACCTCTATTGAGTTTTGAGTTTTCGTTTCTCGGCTTTGGAGGGAGCGACATTTCAAGCAACATGACGTCAGTGAGGGAAATTCAGAGCGGTGATATGATATGTTGTACACCTATGCGTCTTTCAGTGACAAGCATGACTTTCAAGAGGCAAAATCTTCCCATACCATCCATGTATGGTATATTACATGCCTACATTTGGTGGATGTTTATGTGTAGGTAGATATACAATCGTCCCATGGATGCGTCATGGGATTACTTACCACCTACATTCCACCTTTTCGATGGAGGTTTGCTACCCAGGTGAGGTACCATCCGAATGCCACAACACCAGGAAACAAGGCCTTATTATCACACCCCTGAAAACTACCATGACATTGGAAAATGCCACCATTTTTCAATAGGAAATACATTCCGACTCTTTAAATGCTGGATTTTCCAGCCAGTCATCTTAGTGAACTCGGGGGTGGTGTTCGGCCATATTAAGGGATCATGGGTGGTTAATAATCCCTTGGATTCCCATGATGTATCGCCTTCAGATTCCCATGATTTGTGTAAAACTCCCAGTTTCCACACCTCATCGGCACTTTTGGCTTGCTTCAACTTGTTCCATTCCTCACGGGGAAACAACCGAATCCTAACCAAAAAATGGTGATTAAAGCTGGATCCTTAAAATATATATATATATATATTATATATGTATATATATTTATATATGTGCGATCCATACCACCACTAGCTTATATTTTAAACCCAATTCTTAAAACTCTGGGTACCTAGTATCTAGCTAGGTGCTTTTTTGAAAAAGTGCAACCCAAACTCTCAAAATCAGATGCCCTCAAGGGGTTTTTAATCCAGCAACCACATGGCACCGGTGCCGTCTGCAGAAAGGTCCCGTCCTGTGCAAAGCTTGTCGTCTCCGAATGACGATACACCTGCGGTCTGCCGCAGCCGCTTTGTCTTGTTCTTGTTGTTGTTGTTGTTGTTGCTGTTGGTTTAATAAGGCCTTACTAAGGGAAACCAATGGTTTATAAGCCCTTCATAAGGCCTTATTTCTTCGGTGGGGTACGTTAGTGGGGGGGTGTAGGTTGACTAGCCATGAGTTGTTGACTAGCCATTTACCTACAATCTACCATACAAATCAACCAAATGTAGGTAAATATACCATACATGGATGGTCTGGGTATGCTATTTAAAATCTGCTTTAATAAGTTGGCTGAGCTTTGATCTTCTTGTCGCCTTGGAACATGTGTTTTAGAACATAGGAGAAACCAACCACCTTAGTTGCTACCTTTGGAGGCGGATATTTTTGAAAAAAAAAGCGAAAAAATCCCTGAAACGAACAGCTACCGTAGTTAACCTTCATCGACTCCAACCATGCAATCCATCCATTTTCAGGGGCACTCGCCAAACAGCCTCACCGGTTGGTTAACTAATCTGGGCGATTTAGTATAAATCCTTAACCTGATTTAAGGCCATATTTGGGAGGATTCCCTTACTAAACCACCATCTCTTTCCCTCTCTTTCCGTAATGTCAAGCGGAAGCACTTGGTCCCAGAAAAATATTGAACCCTGTGGTGGGCAACTTTGAGCCGGCCCCAATTGTGTGTACAAGGCCTCTGTCGGCCACACCTTGAAGTCAGGAGAGGCTGCTCATCAAATGGCTAAACACCGACGAATTAGGGCCCAACCTGTGATTTGAACCCAAAGCTATAGGTGGCTAGCCACTTTGCGCGGCCAACCCTCTTTCATTGGATCCAAAGGAAGTGCGGCCACAAGTCTTAGCCGTTCATCCCTTTTTGGGTCTGAAGGGCAGACATCGTGCACCCATTATCCACACCCCGGGTTTTTCAGAGGCGAAAAAATAAGCATTACACTTTGAAGAGAAAAATGGCACTGTGCTTTGCCACGCTCTTCTTGGCTCAAGGTTTTGGCTATTGATGTATACTTGGTCTACCTTCTGCCAGCTCCACACTGAAGATCGATTTCCGAATGTGGCACAGAGCGGTATGCGTCTGTTGCTTTCAATCAACATGTAGTGCTAGGCTTCATCAGTTCCACACATTCAAGTTCCATTTGCCCCTTCGTACAAGGACCCAATCCCCGTGTCCAGGTAGTAGATTCCGGAAGAGAACCACCAAATTGCAAGCGCCACAGCGAAGGCCACCAATCATGTTTTTGCAACCCATGGTGAAGCATTGTAGCAGTACCATCATCTGAGTGTCCGTGGGCTTTCTCCTTGCAAGAAGTGCTGCAAACTGACAGTTCATCCACGTCGCTGCGCGTAGCAGTCCACCGTGCCAAAGGAATTGAGTATGCCCGGTGCTGATAACCCGATGCTCGGAAAAAGGAATGTGGGCGATTCCTGTAGGTAGGTTCCTATGGTATGAGATTGAAGCGAACCACGTCCAAGAGCTTTTGGCTGAAAGCCCACATTCCGCAGATCCTTTGGCTGGCACCGGTTCACCGCTGCTGGTAGGAGTTGGGCCAGAACGTCTTCGTCTGGAGTAAAGGGATCTCGTCCTTCGTCTTGCGGGCTGCTCAGGAAGAGGTGCGCGGCCACCCTCTGATGGTTCCTGTCTGCTGAGAAGGCATGGATCCCGCACAGGACCCACGAGTAGTTTTCAGGAGACGTCCAGACAAGGCCTTGAGAGTCATCACGCCACGGACTTCCCACTTGTGGCGGTGGACGTGCACCGGCTCGCTGCAGACGAGGCAGCGCCGACTGGTCCACGGTTCTGCTTGCGGGAACTGAGGGGCACGTTGTGGTGCAACGTGTGTCGATGTCGTCGAACAGTTCGCACTTTTTGGACCTCGCCCTCAAAGCTCCTTGGGGCCCTCTCTCAATGACCACCTCTTCTCCGCGCTGCCGACGTTGTGGTGGCGGGTCTTTGGGGCCAAACTATGCCCTGGTCGGTGAGCTGCCTCGGTGGGCTCCTCTACCAGGTCTACCACTGGCGGCAGGTTCGCAGCCTCTAGGTCTACCACTGGCGGCGGGTTCGCAGCGTTGTGTGTCGGCGTTGCCGAAACGGCTGGTGGTGCTGGTGCCTTCTGTGCTGTTGACGGCTTGGGCCGCATAGCTGCTGGCAGCAGTGGCGCCTTGGGTGCCGCCGACGGTCGGGGTTCCACCTGGTCGGGGTTACTAAACCACCATTTGGGGTGACCTCGGCAGGTCGTTATAAATGGCCCAGAACTATGAAAGGATTCCCTTTATAGCCTGTTGGTAAAATGGTTTAGTTTAGGGGTGTCTTCCAGTTTCCGTGTGTTGGTTCACAACCTTCGAAATTTCGGCGGAAGAAAAATCCCCGCTTCTAGGATGTCCCAGGAAGTTAGGATCAAAGGTTAGGATCAGTGGGTTGTAATCCCAAGTAATACTCCATTTATTAGTAGGTGAAATAATGGTGAAATAAGCCATTTATACAGATCATTTAGATACGAGTACTAACCATTGATCCTAACTTCCCGGGACATCCTAGGGGATTTATTTTCAGAAATTTCAGAAATGTTCTTAGTTTCATGGGGGATTTGGATGAAATAACCCACTAATCCTAATCCACTTCCTCCCATAATCATGGTTCAGTGGAAAATGGGTGTATCTCCAATATGTTTGTTTCCTTTCATTTATGAGGTGATTTTCCACTAAACCATGATCCTGGGAGAACCGCGGTAACTCACCCCACTTCCAAGGCCAAGGTTTCACCGAATTTTTGTCCTGGCAGCCCCCCCCACCTTGGATCCTTTGCTCAAAGTCGACAGGAGGCTTTTACCTCGGTGTAAAACACGACGGAACGGAGGAACGTGTTGAACGGGGGGTTTTCCGAGAGTGATCTAAGATGGAAAAAAAAATCTGAGAATTTGCTTGGAGATATTTTTGAGGGGGAAGGGTGAAGAAGCGGATGTCTTTAAAGAAGACATCCCAAACCAAATTTTGAAAGTTGATACCCTCCCGAAGTTTAACAGTGAGTCTTCCCCTGAAAAGTTTCCGGTCTCCAAGAGGAAGCCGGATCGTCTTCCAACCCACCATTTTTGAGGGGCTTTTGCTGTTAAACTTTGGGGGGGGGATATGAAAACATCTAGAAATTTTGTGAATAAATGGTTGATATCCACCATATGAAAAAATCTGAAAATGTGTGAATTCTTGATATAAAAAAGAGGGATTTCAGTGATCTGAAATGGTGAATTTCGTGGTTTTTGATGGGGTAAATTATCTACATATAGGTCTCTCTCCTTCTCTCTCTGGCGTTTGTTGCCTTGCCAGTTAGTTTCGATATGTTTCGATGTCGATGTTTTTTGGGGTATTAACCTGCTTCACCCTGTGCAGATTTGCAACAACCCAACAAGTACTCTGCTATCAAAGTCCAAGAGTAAAATCCTCAAAACCTATTTCTTACAAGCATGCTAGCTGCCATGTTAGTTTGGGGGGATGGTGTGGATGGATAAAATCCTGCATCGGTGGCAATGATTTAAACACTGTAATGTGTAATGGTCAACCGGATGTTGCCCATCAATAGGAATTATGATACCTTACTGGAAACACATAAACAGATACAATTCAATACAATCTGTATATAGTCCTCAAATATCATCAAATTGCAAATCGTCACAAACTGCCAGGGTGAAACATCAAAAAACATCTTTGAAATCAATTTTCAGCGTCACCCAAGAGGCAAAATGCAACCGAGTCAGTTCGTTCAAAAATCCCTCAGCAACTGGCACATTACACCCCCGGACAACTAACATGGCAGTGGAAAAACAACCCATTTTGAAGATGTATCATGTATCTCCTACCAAAAAATGGTCATGTTCAAGCCAGTCATGCTAGTTTTCGTGGGGGGTAACCATTCTATCCTAAGATTTATGGCTTCCCGGAAGCCGGTTTCCATGGTTTCAACGGGGGTGGCCTTCCAGGAAGGCCACTCACCCTTGAGAATTAACGGCTGGAACCCCGAGTCATGGAGGTTCGGAAGATGAGTTTCCCTTTTCAGCTGGGTGATTTTTAGGTTCCAGCGGCGTAGCTGTAAAAAACTCCACTGTTGACATCCCAGTTGCATTGTGCATCTGTAATGCCCGCCTCCTGAAAAGGGTTCACAACGCCGCAAAAACCGGATGTTGTTTTGGAAGCAGAAAAAATACTGGAAAAAAGAAGGAAGGGTTTCTCCAAATTGTGTTGTGAAAATGTGGAATTTAGTACCTGGTTGGCTAGTAAAACGAGTATCTCCACGACAGTGGTTGTAAAGAAAGACAATTGATGCATCAGCTACATGATACATGCAGCTACATGCATATGAATCATATACATATATACAGGTAAACAGTATACACATGGTACTTATAGTGCTGATGGTTCAGAAATCTGGCGAGCACCAGTGGAAAGTGAATGTCAATAGGGATCTCCTACAAAAAAGGCAATATTCCCGGAGTCACTCTCACTGGAATTTTATTAGGAGTCATCAATGGAAAGGTGGCTTTTTCCTGCAACAATAGTGACATTTTTGCATCATTTTGCTGTATCCAACCACCCACGAAAAATGTTTCAAAACCAACAGGTTCCAAAATCATCCAGGCGTCCATCTTCCCATGTCAGAAATCCCACACTGCCGCCAGCCCCCGGAAAACCCGTTGCTACCGCCTTCATGGCTTGCTTAAAAGTCTCCTTGAGATCCCCAGGCAGTGAAGCTTCACTCCCCAAGCAGCAGGCTTGGGTCCCCACCCCCCCCGGTTCACAGTGGATTTTTCGAATCTGATGGAATTTTCTGAAGGGGCTTATGGGCCCAACCTTCACCACTTTTCACTGTTAAACGGGTGTGGGTTTTTGCCCCCCAAACTGCTAAACGGGTGTGGGTGGAAAAAAAACCAAATAAGCGGGTTTTAATAAAGACTTCTTGGTGCCACCGGCTTGGTTTGACCCGAAAAATGAGGCCTTTTTGCGAACACCCTTCTTACTTGAACCTGCCGTGACACCCCAATCGCTGGTGGGAGGGCACCCTTTCCACTTTCCAGCCATATCAGTGGAAAATGCGGTCAATGGTCTCTAGAGGGCTTTGCCAACTACACAAAAAGCATCACATAGGACCCATGGGACAGGTATATGTACCTACGTCAAAGACCAGGTGCTAAAACTCCATGGTGCTTGGCTCGAAAATTGGATGTCTATAGGCTCTTTTCCTTACGGTTCACTATGAGCTCTAGACTCTATACTAACGGTTCACATGCATATATTTTGACATGTGGGGCAATCAAGGAGAACTAAAACTTTCACACACTCATTTTATACAGCCTTTTGCGCCATATGCTTTCCCCTTCTGCTATGGACATTCTCCAAATGGTGGTTTTAACCCATCTGGACATTCATATATCTTCCCCAACCACATTTGAAACCATCACCTACAGTAGTTCTTAGTCCATCATCGTCTCTTCCACATAAGGGTTTCCTCCCACCTTCAAAATCAAACATCGCTTGTTTCACACTTCGCAACCAGCGGTTGAAATTTCTGAAGTTCGTAAGATCGTCAGTCATTGGAATATCGGAATATCTCTCTGACACACAATTCATAGACTTTCTGTCCATTCCCCTTCCTGCAATCACATCCTTGATCTGAATCAATTCTCTTTATTCACAATAATGAAAGTATATACTTTAGGGCCACAATGCCCTTCTCCCATACCAAAACCCAAAAATCGCCAATACTTCAAGCATTGTGGGAACTCCCCTTGACTACTGGTCAACCACCCTGGAAAAAGGGTTTTCACTTTGTCCGCGATCGTAGCCACTGTGGACAACCGTGCAAAATGTCAGTTTTCCCTCAATTAGCCTCCCTGGAACTAACATAGCACCGGCAAGTAGGGGTTCCCAAGGGAAAGTAATTTCCAAGCACCAAATTTCAGGGGCGAACTGTTAGTTGTAGGAAAGGTGAAACATCAAAAAAAACATGTAGTTCACCACCCAAATCTCAGTTTTCCTCAAAAAAAACGTCAGTTTTCCCTCAATTTTCCAGCATCACCAAGCCATGTTTAAAACCAGCAATCCATATTTTGTTACCCCAACTTCCAACCGTACCGCACCTGCGTCACAACGCCACGGTTCTCATATGGTACTTCCCAGCCAGAACGGGGCGGATCCATGCTGCCACCGTCCTGGATGTCGGGAAGCTTTCGAAGCTTCGATTGGACAAACCGTGGTTTGGGATTCCAGGGGTACCCATAAGTAACAATCCCTTTCATAAGGAAATCCCAGGAATTCAAACCACCTATCCGGAATCCAAACCACCAATCAACCATTAGTTGACCCCAAAAAAAATCCGAGAAAATTATATGTTTACCCTCTAGGAAACGATCACATATACCACCAGACAGGAAAGCCGGAAAATCATCGACTGTGCCGGCTGGGAGCTCTTGACCCTCAAATCTGGAGGATGAAACCAACCAGTTGTTGGGGGCAGCATCATTTTGAAGAATGTTTCCATGCTAGTTGGTGGTGGAACCACCCATTTCAAAAATATGAGTCAAAATTGGAATCTTCCAAGGTGAAAATAGAAAATGTTTGAAACCACCATCTAGCAAAGGATTGCAATTTTAAAAAAAATGGGTACACTGTGGTGAAAGTAGATGGATAGCCACTCCAAAAAGGTGGCGATTTGTACACGGGGCCATGATAAACCACATTGGAGTGGCTAGCCATCGATCCTTTGCAAGTGGTATAGTCAAAATTTATGGTCTGAAGAAGATGGAAATGTTCAAGTATATATATATAGTTCTTTTGGGCGTGTATCCGACTTTTTTCAGGATGCTACCACCAAGAGTCCAACATTTGATTCCGTTTTTTACCTTCACTTTCAGTATGTTAATTTTTGATCTAGGCTAGTATTGGTCCCGTCTGAAGACTGAATAGACATCATGATTTTTCCACCTGTTACTGGGTTGACCTGAGGCAAGCTAACTAAAGTACTTGGTGGGACAACCTACATGGACTGGGACACAAAACCAGCATGAAGTTCCTATTTTTGTTTACATATCCACCAATCGTTGGACAAAAGTACATCTACAGAAACAAAAATTTTAGCTGGACACGAAAGGGCTATAGAGCGAACCTAACCAACCCTTCATTATGTGGGAAATGAATGGAAATGGTTGGGCGGGCCCGTATAACCCTATCAACATATGCAGCTGAGTTAAAGTAAAGGCTGCTACAGCTGCAAGGCTCCATCCCCAGCTGCAGTGGATTACCCTCCCCAACCATTTCCATCCACGAAGCGTTGTAGATAATCCCTACTGTATATAACCCTTCCAACATGTGCAACAAGAGTGCAGTTCAAGGTTGGCAATCACTGAGAAACTTTTCCAAAATGTTTTTCAAGGTTTGGATTCCTAGTCCTTCCTATAAGCACCACTAAAAAAAATCGATTTCCAGATGTTTCAAAGTCTCCAAAAAGCGACATGCATCGAACGAAAAATGTGCCAGATGTGCCAGCTAGTTCCAAAAAAAAGGCATTTGCTGAAAGAAGTGGATCTTTTTGTTAATCCATTGCCCCCCCCCCGTTCACAACGGTGAAGCGCATGCTGATTTCTGAGTTCATTAAAGCCCATCATGTCCAAACCACCATGGGCCCCGGGCCCCGTCTTTAAAAAAAATGTCATGTCGTCCTGCATGGGAGCAGAAGCCATGATTTCATTCGGAGTGTCCTTGTGAAACACCTGCGGCAGACAGGCAAACAACACTTGCGATGGTGGGGCATTGGTTGGGTAGGATTTGTTCTTCAAATGCCGTGCAGAATCAGCTAAGTGGACTGCCCAGTTCAACCTAGTGTACAGGGGAGCTTTACAAGGGTTGCCAAATAAACAAATCATCTCATTTGGGCAAACTCGATTTTCGTGGGAACCTTTCGCCCCAGCTGCGCTTGGAAACGCACCGACAGGGGAAGCACGCGGGGGGCAAGGGATGGATCTTGGGTGGATCTGGTTGCTGACCTGGCAATTCTTCCGAACCAAAAAGACCCCAAATTTCCGACCATGTATTCCAAGCAGCCCCAATTCTTCTATCAAAATAGAAGTGCACTTGTTTGTACTATATGTTTTCCAGGTGCAATATTGCACCAAGCACCAGGCACCAAATTTCTCAAAAGGTCAGGTCCTTTTGATGAATCCTTCACAACTTCGGTTCGTGCCTTCCAAATCTTCTTGGCGGTGTCACAAAGCATCACATGACCACCACCCCTGGCGGCAAATGAGTTGTCTCCAATAAGTAAAATCAAGTTTTGCTACAATGCTTACCCCCCCCCCACCCAATACCAACCCCACCCCCAAGAAAGAACCGACCTTAGTTTTTGAGATACTAGTACCCCTACTAGAGTCATGACCATGCTTCTAAGCAACGTCTCACCCCATGTCTTTGCCACCCTGCCAACCCCCCCGAACTCACCTCTGGGAGAAGACGCTGCTGCCTTTCTCTGCTCCCGTTCGACCATAGGTACCCCCTGCTACACCAGCACCATCAATGATGATGGCCCAGCTTCTACTGTCCTGGTGCAAAGTGGGTCCCCCCCTAACAGTTTGAAGTAGGCTCAACTGTTCTAGTTGGTGATTTCAACCCATTTGAAAAAAATGCTCGTCAAATTGAATCATTTCCCCAGGTAGGGGTGAAAATAAAAAATATTTGAGTTGCCACTACCTAGTTTTCCTATAACTATAGAATGGACCATGAACATGAATTTCCAACTTCCAACTTCCAACCAACCCGATGTTTTTTCCAAACGAATTCCAATGAGGGTGAAATAACCCCAGTGAAATCATCCTGGATCCCAGTCAATGTGCCATAAAGATAGGTGCCCTTTTTGGTTGCTAACTCGCCAGTTTTTTCACCGTCTGCTTTTTTCCCTCAAAATTGGCTCGCTTTCGATTTTTATTGGGATCCAGAGAGGAATAAGATCCATCTTTCAAATCGTTACCCGGGACCCTGAAACTCACCGCAAATATTGGGATAACCTACCAACCTCAACTGGTTCGCCGGATTTCTGAACCATCAACAGTACCGACCCTGAATTTTAACAAAAAAACTCCCTAAAACTAACAGTACTCAATTGAAAATCAAAGGTTGGTTCAGATGAAATTTCCAATAATTGGGGCGTGGGAAGGCTGAAGTGGCCTTTAGCTTCAGGGTACTGCAAGTGAAGATCCCTTTGAAACAACTCTCGCCCTGTCAAAGTTGAACAGCTGCTCCCATGAAGGGATAGAAGGAGCCCAACCTTTTTTGTGGAATCGAAAGTTGCAAAGACAAAAACGAAGCAATAGTATGTTTATCCACCAACATTTCAGAACTTCAAGGCTTTCTTGGAAGACTTTTTAGTTTTTTTCAAATCATGTTTTCCAAGCTCCTGGGTAGGTTTTGGATCTACAATCTACCCCCCCCCCCAGTAACACCAGGTTTTCTTGGAGATTCTGCTGGATTCTCAAGCTGATCGCATCCTGGAGATGGTTTTTCGGGGGACCCCGTTGGATCCCAAAGGGGTCGGTCCTTGGTGCGGTCCAAGTACTTCCGATTGGCTACCTGAGGCCGAGACCAGCGCGGTTTGAGTTTTTCGCTGGGGCTGGTGAAAGAGGTGACTTTTGTTTTTTTTTCCTAAAGGAACGGTGATCTAGTCTAGTTGGTGTTTTTTTCAACCCACCCATTTGAAAAATATCAGTCTATAAATGGGAATCTTTCCCAAATAGGGGATGAAAATAAGAAATATTTGAAACCACCACTTAGTAGTTGGTGGTTTTTTGAACCAACCCCAATTTGAAAATTATATGCGCGTTTGTCAAATTTGGATTCCATGAATCCCCAGGGGGTGAACATAAAAAATCTTCAAAAACCCGCCATCTTTTGGTGATTTTTCTGAACACAAAAAAGTCTTCAGATGCTTTTGTTTCAGGGATGGTTTCAGGGAAGGTCTGACAGGCAAACGTTCGAGATTTTCTCATCGACACCAAAATCCAGGAAAAGAACCCTAAACAACGAAGAAAAGTTGGCCTTTCTTGGCTACTACGAGGCCTCGAAACCAGAATATGTTTTTAAGCAGAAAAAATAAGTCGCAAAGATTGTCCGGCTTCGGCGGCTTTGGATGTTATACTATATTACAAATTGATTATATATACTACTACTATCTACTACTGATGATTACTAATCTCTCATATACTCATTTGACTTACTTGAGAAGAACGGGTTGAACTCCTTTCTTAGACATCTATATAGATGAGACGAAAAGGTTCGCAGTTCTCGGTGTTGAAGGGCCTTGCCTTAAAAAGTCACGACCGGAAGTCCAAATCCATCAAAATCCCAAACTCTAAGGGGGAGCAGTTCATCTCAAAAAGAAACAAAAACCTGAGTTTTGCCACCCCCCCCCCAAAAAAAAACAATGTGATTTTTTCCCTAACTAGCTTTAGCGGCTGTTTGGGTGGGCTGATGCCTATCCATGCCTGATTGATGCCTCAATCACAAAGATACACCCGCCAACAAACACAGTGTTGTGAACGGGTCATGCTGTTGGTTTTTGGAAATATACAGAAAAATTGTCATCAAAAGTCAAAAAAAGTCTTGTAAGGGTACATGCATGGTGAACTCCCAAGCAAAAAAATACCAACAACCTAACAACTCTGAAACCCATCACCGTCAGTCACACAAAACCTGGTTCCACCAAATTACGAGTCGTTGGACATTCTTCTTCAGACTGACCTCACCATGAATCTGAATCTCCTTGCGTGAAATTTGAACCAGTCGGTTGTCAACCCAAGGGACATTTTTCAGGATTTTCTGCCACTTGCCCAAAATGGTCTATTCGAACCACTTGCAAAAGACTCCATTTGTATGCTTCGAATGGCTGCCCAGATCGGGGCGATCCAACGTTGTGAGTTCTGGGAGCTTTTCTTTTTGATTTGGGGACCTACCTGGAAGTGAAACTATATTGGTAAAACCGATGCAACTGTATCGTCTAACAATGGTCCATGGTTCTTTGTAACTAGGAAACTAATGTTCATGAATTTTGGGGTAAAGCATGCTAGATTATTTGATTGTAAAACTTCACCAACCTAAAGGTCGTTTCCCTTTGGTTTCTTGAGCAGTTAGCCGTCTGCAGCTTGTGATTGTCTGGGTAAAAAATGCTCCAAATCTGATTTTGGATCTGGATATTCTGGATTGCTAAGCCGGCCCTCCGCTCCCATAAACCTCCTGAAAAGTGGGAAGTTGGTCGATCTCATCACTTGAACTGTGTAGCCAATTGAAATCTCACCAGTGGCATAGCAGCAACAGGAAGGGTCTCCTCTTAGTTATTTGAAGTACGGTTGATGGAAGAAATCCGACTAAGCAGTTGAGGTTGGTAGTTTTTCCCATTGTTTAGGAAGGTTTTATACACATCCCAAGTGGTGATCGCCGGATTTCTGAACCATCAACAGTATGGGAAGGTCCACCATGAATATCGCCGAGATGTCTCGCATTGAAAGAAATCCACTGTTGGGCCTGGAAAACCTGGTACTACAAAAGCTTGCGCCTAATCGATCACATCTTATTCCACTGATTAGTTTGTAAGGATCCCATAGTCATAGTATTCCCATAACGGTCGGCCACTTGGAGGATGGGATCGCAGGACGGACGTAAGTGGTTAGGATGGGTGATGGGTCCCCCATCTAGAAGCCATGGAAAAACCCATTTGGAAGGGGAATAACCCTACTCAGGGGACTTACTAACCGTAACCTGAAACTCTCTGTCAGTCGGATCCTTGTAGATACCCACGTTATTCTCATCACCAATGATGGGAACATCGGCGCGCACCTCGCCAAAACGTTAGGAACGGGCAGGATGTATACCTTTAGATAGGACCTTCAGGAAGTGGGGATTTGTGGGTTTTGTGACACATTTTCCAAATGAGTATATATATATATACCCTTGAAGTCAAAGACTGTGAAATTTAATAGTTCCCAATTTTGGATGATCAATATTCCCTACTTCAAAAAAAAATCTTTGGAGAAAGCCTATTTCTCAAAAAAGTCTTTGGATTTCCGGGCATATATAGATTACCCTCCAGGGAATTAACATATCCCCCGTATAAGGCATATTTGAGTCGATGATTTTCCCAACTTCCCCAGGTGGGATTCCTGTTCGTTTCCTGGAGGGTATATATTGGGGTCGTGATAACCTGGTTATTATAAGCATTTACTAAATCGCCAGGACATCCAGGGTACAATAGTTCTAAGTACTTCAGGTTGATGGAACCAGTCAGTAGCACCCGCGGACCGATGGTCATCTCGCGTTAAAACACCCGGCGTTTTTCGTGGCCAAAAAAAATATGAGCCACAAAAAAAACAGCCTTACGAAATCCATGAAATACTGGTTGTTTAGTAGTGATCCATGAATTATAACGGTTTCTGAAATAATCCCCATGTAATTGGGTAGTATTTCATCCCTTATATACCCTAAACAACCAGGGGCCCTTTTTTCATTGCTCATGTGACGATAGCTCAATCCTTAGAGTTTTTATTTGGATTTATTTGGTGTTTCAAAAACAACCAAAAATTATCTATCTCCCGAAAGAAGGATCTATCTAGACATCTAGACGTCAAAAATTTGGTGTATTTTAGTCTATAACTTATCATATATATATACAGTACTTTTATATTGTATGTGTATATAAATATAGATGCATATATATATATAACAATTAGATGCAACTACCATCACCAAGAGGCCACGAAATCACCGGGAAACTTTTTCCCCCCCAAACTCGCCCCCGTGCCTTGCCATCCGGCATGCCAGGCCAGGCGGCAAAGCTCGAAAACTTTGGTGCCTGACGGACCGTTTTCGCCAATTCGAAAGACTTGGAATCCAATGCCGCCCTCGTTGCGTTAGATATCGTATCATATCATGTGTATAGATATGGGGGTTTCCTAAAATGGTGGGTTTCCCCAACAACCATGGGTTTTCCTACTAAAAATGATCATTTTGAGGTGTTTTGGGGGTACCACCATTTAAGGAAACATCCATATACACTTGAGATATATTTTTTTTTGATGACGTAAGTGATTTGCATATTCTTGCCACCCCCCAGAGTTTAACAAGTTCGCCCCTGAAAAGTCACCCGGCTCCCATCCATTTGTCAGGGGCGAGATGTTCATTTTCGTAGGGATGTAACACACATAGCATCTGAAAATGGATGGTTGGAAGAATCTGTTTCTGACACGACTGTATAAAAAGATCACACCCTTTTTGAAAGGGTAACAAATACATTTTTCCTCTGGGAATTCTTGGCAGACCCTTTGCTATTGCTATGTTTAGACTGCAATGTAAAAGGGGAAAGGTGGAAGATGGTGGAAGAGTGGAAGGGTGCAGTTTGCTTCTCTTGACCTACTTGGAGGATCATCCCAGTTAGTAAGTGGTTAGTAATAACCCCTATTTATAAGCCATTTACCCATTTGGAAGGGGAACAACCCTACATAGGGGACTTACTAACCATGGTTATTAACCACTTACTAGCTAGGATGATCTTCTAAGTAGATGCTACAGTTTGATTCCAAGATGTGGTCATTGGAAGTTCCAATCCTTCGCTCCCTATGTTGAGATGTTCGATACCCACGCTCCCAAACCAAGCAAGCAACCAGCCAAGATGCCAAACATATTTCGAATAGTGTAAGTCATTGACGCTTTTTTGGTGTTGGTCAGAACTTCCCCCAAGTGGATGGTAAACTAACTTACAACACCCTTGAAAATTAAACCATGCGTTCTGAAGTTTGATCTCCTCAAACCAGGATTGCCTGTTTCGTGACATGAAATTCTGGTCGATGTTTTTCCTTACTAAGAAACCGGAACATCCGGAAAAACTAACATTTTGAACCTGAAAATAACCACTGTTTTGAAAAGGAAAATCATCACCTCAACCAAACCTTCATTTTTGGGGTTTCCCCCCCTGTTCATTTTTTTGGGGGGTGGTATGCTGTATGCACGAAAATTCATTGAAAATTCTCCCTTTTCACAAAAAAAAACGTCTCAGGTTTTTTCACGTCATCCCTGGGGCACCGGATATTTAAAGTCGGGGCCGAAGTTGAAACTCGCTCGGCCGCGCAGCGATACCGCAGGATACAACATCTGCCCTGGACGTGGATGAAGGATGAAGGTCAGCGATCTTTGCCGGGTTTCGGGGTTGGGCTGGCCACCAACTTTGGGGGGTTTGCCAATGAAAAGGTAGGAAAGTACCATTTTTTTACAGTAAGGCAACTGTGACTGTCTTTTAGGGGTTTCAAGTTGATGGAAATTAACAGCAACTTGTCAATTTTCCAGGTATGGAAAAACTGGTTTTAAGATGTTTCAAGGTCTAGAATCTTGTTTGGGGGGGTGATGGTCGCTGGTGTATGAGCGGTAAAAGCTGTGAATTGGGTGACAATATGTGACAATTATTCTTCCTATGGCTCTGGTACCAATACCAGTCTGTCAATCTGTGACGCGGTGAATTTTCCACCAGAGAGAGGGTCACCCTTCCTCCCAGATACATTGAAGCAGAAGGTGACTCGTAAAGGCAACGATTCTCTTGCAGGGGCACTTGTTCGGCTTCCATGAGAGGAAGAGTAGATAGGTAGATAACTCCACATGTAAGACATCCAATCTTTTGGACAATGCCCCTCCGGAACAAACTACAACGACAACAGGGATAACAGCAACCGCAAACGCAACAGCAGTTGCAAGGAGAAAATGACTCTGCGGCAATGCTGGCTGGTATGTGAGATACTGCTGTCAGTAATATATCGTCAACATGGGTTCACCTTCCTCCATTTTCGGGGTGAAAAATTCAAAGAAAAAAACTACACCGGCATAGGCCCCAGATAGCATGTTTGATTTCAAGGTCCATCCAAAGCCCACGAAAACCACGACTTCATGTTCACGCCAATTGTCAGTGTTCTTGGTTCCAAAACACTTGCCGGCTTAGCGCATCCCTGACAGCAACCAAAAGAACGCCCAAAAACAGCACCCAAAGATCCAACCGTTGGCACGGTTTCGCACCTTTTCTTTGTTAGATGTATATATGAGAACTCCCCTTTTAAAAAAATCGCCATCGCTAATCACTGGGTCCCGGGTCCCAGGTTTTGAACAGCCCTAGCCTTTGGGAATGCTGTCAGGTCCGAAGGAGGGTTCTTTCTGGTCGTCCCATTCGCCATTGGAGGCGAACCACATCCTCGCTTGTGGAGCTGGCTGCAGGATGGCTATGTCATTCCGAAAAAAAAGGCTCAGAAAATATGTGGTTAGAACAAAAAGGGCCCGGCTAGGTAGAGGGGTACATGCAAAAAAAATTGTCGATGTTCCTAGGTTTAGATAAAAAATAGATACACATGTTCCAAAATTGTGTTGACATACAAATGTTGAACTTATTCAGGAATAGGAATATGATATATCATACGTAAGATTACGGTTTTTTCACCATCGTAAACCCTAAAAATCAACCGCTGCTGAAAAATTATCATGGAATCAAAAAAGAGAGGTTTGGAGGATGATTTTCCTTTCCAGTTGGGTGTTTTAGGTTCAAAATGTTATTTTTCCAGGGTGTAACCATTCCATAGTTATATCACCCCTTCTTATGTAGTAAATAGGTTGATTCTCCAAAAAGACCAGCCCGATGTATTTGCTAATTATCCGATCCAAAAAAAGTTGGAAAGGGTGTTCAAGTTGGATCATTGCTTACACTTAAAAATCTGGTAAACAACACAGCGTCTGAGACCAAAAATCATGAACAGAAATTGAAAAGTAATACCCCCCCGAAGTTTAACATAGCCCCTGAAAATAGGGAATCCCAAAAGGAAACTCATCTTCCAACCATCCATTTTCAGGGCCATGTCATGTTAAACTTCCAGGGGGTATATGTTGTTATTCCATCACCTTCAAACGGGTGCGAATTACCGTACTTAAACCCTAAGGATCGATGTTGAACTGGCATCCCTTTTTTCGGAACCATTTGGTACCCCCTTTGAAGGTGCTGGCGTGTAACTGATATTATATACAGTAACTGTGTATATATATATTATATTTTTAACACCCTTCTGTAGACTAAACGTAGTCGTGCAAAATGGACCATGAGTAGATGTACTCCCCAGAAACTTGACATGGATATGATGGCACGGAAAAGGTATCTCCTTTAGACATCTAGGATATTTTGAGCATTTCATTTTAATGTCCAGTGAGGATTTCGGAATTAAAAAAGGGTGATGTCTAAGGCCTATAGCAGCCTCATGGCAACAAGAAATTCATCCAGAGATTGGGATCATAAAACCCCGCCAAAACCAAGGGAAGAACTGGATGTGGTCTTTACATAAGTGGTACAGGGCTGCCAAGTTTTTGTGGATTCTGACGGTATGCTACCACCCGGTCACCAGAACAGTTCGAAAAATCCGGCAGATTTGGGCATTGAACTTCTTATATCTAAATGGTGGTGTGTTTATAAGAGGAGATTCTCTTCCTGAAAAACCGAAGCTACTATGTACTGACCAAAAGGAAAAAAAACATACATCCCAAAAAACTAACATAGAACCTGAAAATCACCCTTTGAAAAGGAAAAAATCATCTTCCAAACTTCCATTTTGCGGTTGCAGCCATTAGTAACTAGTATTCTGGGGGGTGCATGTTTACCCAAAATGGTGGTGAGACAACCCCCAAGTTAGAAGTGGGGCCTTACAAATCACAGGCACTTTGTTGCAGGAGATCCAGGTTCAAAGGGAACCAGCCCAACAAGGTTCCAACCCCAATTTCTGTGTAGGTTTTCCCATTCCCAGGGCTTAGAGATTGCCTAAGCAGTTCCATGAAATCTTACATCTCAAAATGTCGAGGATTTTTTAGAGTCCAAGATAATTGATGTGAGCTTAGTAGAAAAACGACAAGAGATGGTTTTTAAATGACTGATGTGTTTGGGCTTTTTGCTTGGGAAGTTAGTAAGGAAAACTATCGATGGTCAAACCCACTGAAGGTATAATGCCCCAAATCACCGGTTGAACCAAAACTCGCAACCGTTCATCGTCAGTAAGTCATTGGGGCAACATCTAAACCCTCAACCCCCCGCCCCCTGAATTGCAGTTCTCCACCAAAAATGGACACCAAGACGCTTGCGAGAATCGATGTCAATGGCAACACCCACTACGATTTCCTTCGGCAGGGAGGAAATGACAGTGGCGCGAAAAAAAAATCTGCAACAGGTTCTCGACCTCTGGTCCGACTAACATACTGGGGATGTCCTGCTGGTACTCAGTAAATGGATGAGATCCCCTTTATAGGAAAGTAGGCTGTAAATCCTCCAAATAGATTATAAACAAACTTACTGACTACTTACAAACTTTCATTGGACACCCTAGTAACGTTGTTCAATGGAAAATCTGTGAAATTCCCATCCTTTCATGGTAAACATCCCAAAATTAGGACTTAGGATTTTCCAGCAAGTCACTCGCAAGTCGCAAGTTTATGGGAGTGAATGCGGTTTATGAATCATGATTCCTAAGGTCCTAAGGTTTTTCGCGGCCTTCCAGGTTCATTGATTCCTACCAGGTTCCAAGGCAACGAATCCGGCCAAAATGTCACAGTCACAAGTCACTCTGAGGGCGATTTTTTTGAAATGATAACTTCGGAACCAACGGTTGGATGCAAAACCCCCCCGACTTGGAGGATCATCCAAGTCGGATTTGTGGGTGGTTAGTAATCTGCCATTTATAAACCATGGAAAGCCCATTTGGCAGGGGAATAACTCGGAATGACCCTACCTAGAGGACTTATGATCACCATGGTTATTAACCACTTATTAAATGGGATGATCCTCGAAGCACCTAGGATTCCAGTCACAACCAGAATCTTTACATATTTGGGGGGAATCTTTATAATTATAAGATTCTTCATTTGCCACTGGCATACCGGGTTGATCCACGGAATCTGCAAACCATGGGGAACACATTCGCAACGTCTAGCCGAGTTCGCAGCTAGCAGCTAGCACCTTTTATTCGCAACTTATTGCACCCTTCAAAGGCACGGTCCCCAATGGCCGTCACAGACGCAGGGATAGTGATGCTCTGCAAACAAAGGCATCTTGCAAAGGCGCATTGTCCAATAGCGGTCACGGACTCAGGGATAGTGATGTTCGGCAAAGAAGTACACCATGCAAAGGTAGAATTTCCAATGACGGTCACAGACGCAGGGATCGTGATGCTTACCAAACACGTGCACCATTCAAACGCACGGTCCCCAATGGCCGTCACGGACTCAGGGATAGAAACGCTCCGCAAAGAGGTGCACCACGCAAAGGCAGAATTTCCAATGGCCGTGACAGACGCAGGGATCGTCATGCATACCAAAGACTTGCACCCTTCAAAGGCACGTTGTCCAATGGCCGTCACGGACTTAGGGATAGCAATACGTTCCAAAGAAGTGCACCTTGAGAAGGTAGAATTTCCAATGAAGGTCACAGATACAGGGATAGTGACGCTTACCAAAGAACTGCACCCTGCAAAGGCAAATGGTCCAATCGCCATCACGGACTCGGGGATTGGCACCCTGACTAACTGACGGCAATCTTGGAAAGCTCTGGCGGAAATTTTCACCAGAGAGGCAGGGATGTTTACTTGGACAAAGCCCTCCGCATCGATTGCCTCTTTTGTTGCAGCTTCAACTTGATTTTTGGAGTAAATAACAGTCACTTCAAATTCAGGATCCAACAGCCCTGCAGCCTCGAGTGTCTGAGAATCACAATGTATTAATGATCCATCAACCAGGACTTCTGCTTTGAGGAGTCTATCATCGATTGGATGTTCATGCTTCCTTTCACGCAGCATCACCTTCAATTCTTGAATAGTGTTTGTTGGCGTGACTTGCATGGTGAGAACACCACCTTCTAAGGTGTTCACTTTCAGTCCGCACACTGTGTCCACCATGGCTGCAAGAACTTCCAGAATCGTCAATTTCAGTGAAAATTTCCTTACGGAAAAACACGTGCAGATGTCATTAATGCAACATATGCTTTTCTCTAGCATCCATTCTATATCCATGTCCAAGCGTATGTGCTTCTGTACACAATGCTTGCAGTATTTGGTTTTGAAGGTCCCAATGCTAGGAAACCCTCGATGAGCCCATAAAGGATTTTGATAGTGAACCACCAACACTGACCACCAATTGACCATTGAACACCCAGATGATTCAAAGTAACCTTTTGATCCCATAGTTGGAGGTCACTTAACCCCTTAAAAAGGTTACTTAACCATACTTAATCATCCCAAAAAGTTCACTTTGAATCACCAGGAACCGAACATTTCCCAGTTCTTGGAAAATCTCACAACGTTTACTGCTTCAGTGGTATTTTTCTTTCCAATAGCTCCATCGTGTTTGTGGCGGGTGGGGCGGGCAACTGATCAGAGTGTCTGAAGATTCGGTTCGGCAAAAATAAAACCTACGAATTTCTTTTGAACTTCCAATTTCCTGGCTTTTTGGATCCATGAAAATTACATGTACAGAACATTGGTTTTTCCATATTTTTCCATCATATATCAATATATATAATTACAACCGACGGATCAACGTCGTTTCAATCCCCCAGGAAGTTTCGAAAAAAAAATAAGCGTAGGTGTTATCCCCAACTGCACGGAGGCTTGCATTTATAAAGTGGACATTAATTACCACCTTTTCTTTGCCCTTGCTGTATTGATTTTCAGTGCAACCTGAAGCAAGCATTGTGGCAAAGTACAAAAGTATACTTTCAAAGTACAAAAAATGGACTTTCAAAGTACAAAAGTATAGTTTCAAAGTACAAAAGCATACTTTCAAAGTACAAAAGCATACTTTCAAAGTACAAAAGTTTACTTTCAAAGTACAAAAGTTTACTTTCAAAGTACAAAAGTTTACTTTCAAAGTACAAAAGCATACTTTCAAAGTAAGTACAAAGCAACTTTTGGAACCTTGGCAACGGAATCTCCGAAACCCGGAGCTTTCTTAATACCTCGGATTCCCGGAACCCGGTTCCCAGAGCCGGTTCCGTCCAAACCTTGGGAACAGAACCTAAACCCGTCGGAACTCATCGAACACCGAAACCTTCGAAACCTCGGGCACGCAACCTTCTGAACCCAAAACCTTGGCAATGCCTCGTGTCCGGAACCAGGTGTCCCGAAAACTGAACCCGGAACCGGTTCCCGGAACCCAGTTCCTTCCCAGAACCGCCCCAGCTCGCCCAGAACACACCGAAATCTTTATTGTGCAAAGACCCCTTAGCATTCTGCTGTTAGGGAAAAAAAAACTTGGCGACTCAACGAAACCCTCATGTTTTGGTTGATCTGAAGCTCGGATCAATCAAAAAGCCCCCCTGTTTTTTTTGCGTTTTTTTTTCCTCGTTAAACATCACCCTCCCGTATATAACTCCTAGTTGGTGGTTGAACCAACCCATTTCAAAAAAATGTTCGTCAAATTGGATCATTTCCCCGGGGATTCGGGGTGAAAATCAAAAAAAAACATGTTTGAAACCAGCACCTAGTAACAATGTGTCAGAATGATCCGCCTCTTGTGGGACGGTAGGTTTTCAGACCTGTTAAACTTCAGGTGGGTATTAAAGTATTTTTTTTTGCGGGTGTCTAAAATCCCATGCATCTCAAATTCCTACAAGATCCCAGCAGTTCGGTGCTTGTTACTATGACGAAACGGAAAAAAAAAAAAAGTGTTGCTGTTGTTGGGTCGCCCAAAGAAATCTCTGGAAATCAGTTCATGCATGGAAGCATATTTCCAAGAAATCTCCAACAGGACCCACGGTCCACGGACCCCGTTCAAACCTGAGTATCTAATATCTCTAGCACCTTACTTAGGGGTCCGTTGGTAAGGTCCCATTCAATTTTTCATGGAATATTCATAATCTCATGAAAATATTCAGAGCTATCAAATTTATTGTTGCATAACACATTCATAACACTCTTATAATTAGTATAGATAACTATATATATATATCCCATAGGATCCATGTATGGTATATCTACCTACATTTGATTGATTGTTATGGTAAATTAGTAGGGAAATATACCAGTCCCATGGATCCTATGGGATGTATGATAGTGAATCAAATATTTCCATGTCACGTCTTGTACTCACTTCTAGTCCGTGGTTTCAATCCATTTCACAAAGATTTGTGAAATTGGATCATCTCTGCAGGTAGGGGCAAAAATAAACCATATTTCGAAACCACCACCTAGGATTTTTTCCCCTTCCGAAACAGTCCATCACGGGCAAAAAAACGATGCTGGGGGATTTGTACATACAAATCTCTAGTTGGTGGTTTCAACCCATTTGAAAAATATTAGTCAAAATGGGAATCTTCCCCAATTTTCGGGATGAAAATTAAAAAATATTTGAAACCACCACCTAGATAACCTAGATATACTGTATAGATTCTGCATCCATGTTTTTTTTTCATTGCTCACTTCATTGTCATCCACCTACTTGGGTCCCGAACCCTGGGACCCCACCCTCCGTCACTCCGTCGATCCGTCCTTATCCAACTCCTTGGGATCTTGCTCACTGACGGCCCAGTACCTGCAGGGTTTCCAGGAGTGCAGATTCGGCATGGAAAAATCTTGACTGAACCAGGGGATCATTGGGTGTACAAGAAAAGTGCTTCATACTGTTGATGGTTCAGAAATCCGGCGATAGTTGAGGTTGGTAGTTTATCCCATTATTTACAAGGTTTTAGCACCATCCCAGGTGGTGAAGGATTTCTTCCATCAACAGTAAGTGGCTTATAAGCCACTGCTATTGGGGTTATAAAAGTTATAAGTTTCTTCTACAATATGTTTTGGAATGGTCCCAATAAAAAGCAGTGACAAAGGAAAGTTTTCTTTGTAGGTTTTATAGTTTACAACGATTCCCTACATTAATGATATTACAAACCCAAACTTCATGCACTATTACTTTTTTTGAAATCCATCGAAGTTACCGGCAATCTCGTTGCATCAAGTGTGATTCTCCCCAAAAGTGGGTATATAACTTAATGACCCCTGCTAAACGTTGGGACATATCCTTTGAATCATCTTAGTCTAGTTGATGGTTGAAGATGCCAGCACAAAGTGATGAAAAATGGGGCGCATGGTGTCAAATTTTCTGAACATTTCCAGTGGTAACAAATATTTCAGGTCCTTGAAACCACCACCTACCCTCCGGTAAACTAACATAGCAATGGAATTTCCCCATTTCCAATAGGAAATACATCTACAAATGGTGGAATTACCATTGCTATGTTAGTTTACTGGAGTGTACTTTTTAAAGGATCTGTGCAATCCATCTGCCAAGGAGGGATGGCATCCTAGGTGCCACCTGGAGTTTTGTTTTGGAGGACGCTGGACGGGACATGGTCCATCTCACCTTCCTTTTTGAAAGATCTCATCCTAAAGAAAAACAAGCGGGTAAAAACTCTCATGTGTTCGATTTTATGAAGCTTGCTATTTCTGTTTAGTCGATGTTGATGAGTTTTTTTTGGTGGGGGGACTTGTTCCCCCATGCTTCACTGTGACTCCTGAATGTTTTCATCCCAAAATCGCTTTTTTTTGCCACACCTGTCCCATGGCATTTTCTTCCCGCTGTGCCATCCTTAGGTTTTTGAAAACAGCCCCATGGAAAATCCATATCTAACACCATGGCATACAGCTGTTCGTGGGTGTCAAAGTGGGTCCTTTCATGGAAATTGAAAAAAATGGTACAGTATATCATATCTACGTCATATGCCAGTGAGGAGGATTCGCCAGGTATGCCATGGCAAATCAATGCTTTCGATCTTGGGATGTTGATCCACCCAAAACATGAACAAGTCGTAGAATGTGTCGCTAAAACACAAATGTTTGGCCTGCAGATTGTGCGAATGCTGTGGATAACAATGGTACTACTTGTGCTACTCGTGAACTGAAAACACCATGAAAAAAATAAACCATGCATGTGATATCATGTAATACTATCACAATACAATACCCAAAAAAGATATAGGACCACATCCTGTAGGACAGCATCATCCTCATCATCATCATCAGCAGCAGCATCATCATCATCAACATCATCATCAACATCATCAACATCATCAACATCATCAACATCATCAACTAAGATGAATCAAACCAAGTCTCGTAAAGCATGTTGTCCATCCACTGACCAGCCATAATCATCGTCCCCTACGCCACCATTGTATCCCACGGTCTTGGGCGCAATGATGAACCTGGATCAAACAAAACATGCTATTGTCTTCACCATGAGCTTATCTATTTTTAGGAATTCAGATCGCAAGGATCCTCATAATCCAAAAAAAGCTCTTAAGGCAACTCCGGTTCATGTTCGCTTTCGTGGGTAGCTCCAACTCCAGACTTATTGAAGCTATAGGAAAAATACTCGCCCCTCTCGAAATTGCACCAAACAACTCAGAAAAATTGATTCATATTCATATCACTGAGTTTGCCTTCGACTTTTTCAGTTCAAACAATGATACAGAAAAAATGCAAAAAAATTGGGGCAGACCATGGGGGAGTCTTGCTTCTTTCAAAGGTTGAAAAGCAAAAAAGCCGAAGTCTAGTCCTCGGGAAGAAAGTCCACCCCTGCTTGTTTATCTTCGCAGGGAAACATGTTGTTTTTTGTTTCGGCCAGCTGTGTTCAATTGCCAGAAGGTGTGAAAATTTTCCAAAAGCATCGAAACTTTAAAACCATAATTCCCAGCGAACTAATTAGCTGGAAAATTTAAATTCCCCCCCCAAGAAAAGCCAAGGGGGTTGCCATGACTTCCAACTTCAGAAAAACTTGGTGTGAAAAAAACGATGTTTTTTTCATCTAAACAAATGGCAGACTTCGTGACTTGATTGGAGGCCAAGGCACTGGTTGGACAGAAAACCTACCTGTGCTGAACGGCAGCCCCGCAGAAGTTCCACTTCAAAGTAGAAACCTGGAAATCTCGCGCGCAGCCATGTGGGAACACACCACAATCTTCATCCCGGACCCCCCAAAAAACGTCTTGCAATGAAAGGATTCCCAGTTTGCCAACTTCATACTCACCCTATTCGCAGGTAAGACTTCA
Organism: Breviolum minutum Mf 1.05b.01; assembly: GCA_000507305.1. Lineage (NCBI taxonomy): Eukaryota > Dinophyceae > Suessiales > Symbiodiniaceae > Breviolum > Breviolum minutum. The sequence continues at coordinate 54,287 of DF239865.1, forward strand.
GTCCCCAGTACCAACTATATATTGAATTTTCTCACTGATGTGGGAGAATTGGCTGTGGATGATCGATTAGATATGTCCACTTGCTAAGCCCAGCTGCTGCTTGCACATCCCCTTTGAAAGAAGTGGGTTACGAAAAACATCTTCTAGGATCTTATAGGCAAAATTGGAACATCGACAAGCGTGCTAGGATCAAACATACCGGAAATGCACAAGAAATAATGACTTACATCTATGCATGCATATAGTAGTACGTCTTGGCTAGTGCTAAGGAACATACAGTTTGCAACGCATCGTGGTTTGGGTTGCTTGTCCGAAAGATTCTGCAAGTAAACTGGCATCCGGGATCAATTATGCGCGAATCTACCATGGGTGAAGCATGGAAAAACTCGCGAAACTGAATTGGTGAGCTCTTCTTTGGGGGGCTGATTCCTCTACCCCATCCAGGTATATTTACCCAAATTTGCCTTACTTTTTATGGTAAATGTAGGCAAATATACCAGTCCCATGGATTGTTTGTGCACGTGACGGCGAAGAACGGCAAAACCGCGGGTTACAGGATCAAGGCACTTTTTTGTAGGCTGGAAATGCCCTGTATTCCCCTGCTATCCAATAGGAGACGTACGGGAACTTATCATATATATATATATACATATATATACCACCTGGAAAGTAGATGGCGCAACTCCCATGTATTGGTTTATCATGGCTCCTTACAAAGTCACCTTTTGGGAGTGGCTAGCCATCTACTTTCAGCAGAGTGTACAAGACTAAGTCATGTATATTTAACATGTACATGTACAACAAAATTGGCGAGATATTAGCGACCACAGATTGCAGTTTATGAACAAAATCGACGAATTTCATCTGCCAAAGCAGCTGCCATTTTGAAGTTATATCATATTATATCTACAATTTCGGTGAAAAACTAAATATCAAATATCTTGATCTTTGTCCCAACCAAACGAGGTTTTTTATGCATTGTTACATGAGATGATCTATGAAAACAGGTGATCCACTTCAGTGTGGAAGCACAAAAAAAATAACCTTCATCAGTGATGCCATGGGAAGGGTGGAAAAAAATGTTCATCCTAGAAGCTTGTGGGACAGATTTGTTTGTGCAGGAACAGGTTAGTTTTGCTGCTGCCTTTTTTATGAGCATTTTGTTTAAAAGCCGGAAAACTCAAGGTGAAAAAATCAACATGTTCGTTCACCCTGGCCGAACCTAGGACACCTCATCACCCTTTCTATTGAAAGAAAAAAAACATCGCCTACTGATGAATCCAAATGGATGGTTTTTTTACCTGGATGGTTACCACTGGTCTTACCTTTCATCCAAGGTTTTAGGGTTTCATGTCCACTTGCAGAAACAAAAAAAGCACAAAAAAAAATGCGACCTCGGAATTGTTACTATATGCACACATATTCAAAAAAATGCACACCTTTGTCAGAAAATGGTGCAACCAAAAATTATAAAAACTTAGATTTGAAGCTCTGATGTTTCCCTTAATTATGTTGAGGTATTGGAACCCTAGTAGTATCGTTTCAGGACGCCGGTGCCCTTGCCGTTTCAGTGGGAACATACCGTCGGCTGGACGTTCAAAAATTTGCAGCTCCAAGGAACGTCCCTTCTTCTGCGGAAGGTCTGGAAAACCCACCCTGGCCGCATTGGCTTTGCCAAGTTCCATGATTTAAAAAAAAACTCAGCTAAAGGCTAATGACCATGATATCTGTGGATTTCACGACATATACTTTGTGCCCTCACCCTGGAGGCATGGAGGACACTGCGGAGGTTGTCAATCATAAATTGTCAGGATCAAAAAATGCATCATGGATCGGAGCATCATATTGTTAATGGACAAAACGATGTACAGCCAATGTCTGAAAACCTGAAAACCATGATTTATATGTGTATAGTATAAATATATATATATATATATTTATATACAAAAACAACCTGTCAATACTGGTTTCTAAAGCCTTCAGCTAGTAATCGTATCACCTTTTAATCAACTTGAATACTCAATACCCTTCTCTTTCGCCCTTGAGTTTGCACGTGTACACCCCACCCATCTCATTCACCAACCAACCAAGGCACGTAATCCATTCGGCCGCGCAATCCGAGGACATGCCACGCAACATCTTGGGTTGCGCCCCTCCCGTGTCCGACAAGGACGTGTTGGCCAATGCCACCTGCGTGAAGGTGTCAACAGATCCCCTGGTGAACAGGATGTTTGTCTTCTGCCACTGTACAAAAACCAGTCATTACTAAGTACTTTAGAGTACCTTGCACCTCAAAAAAAAGGATCTTGAGAATCCCAATTAGCTACTCACTCAACACTGAAAATCAATTATTTCGGAGGGCCCTCACTGATCCTTGGAAGTACTTTGGTCAATTTCAGGATATAAAATTCTCCCAAAACTGGTGGAAAAAAGCTGCTTTTGATCTAAATCTACCCCCCCTCCCAAAAAGTTTAACAGCTCGCCCCTGAAAAGTGACCTTCGGCCCCAAAAGGAAAGGATGGTCTTGGAAACCATCCGTTTTCAGGGTCTATGAACTTCAGGTGGGTATATTTGATCAAACTACCTGTTAAGAGATCATTTGGGAGACTCGAAAATTTATGATTTCCCAACGCTGAAGTTGAGCCCCACCTCCACCAATTCCCTCAGCTCCCGGTCATCATACTCCTGGGACATCTGTTGGTGTTTTTCTGGGTGCAACCGAAAAACACAGAACAAAAAACGGCAAAGGGGGTTCAGGTTGGACGTAAAAAAAAGATTGAAGTTGATCTCGCCAGAGTTTCAATTCAGATCCAAAAAAAAACAAGTTTATATAAAGCCATCAAAATTGGCAAGTTCATGTTTGGCATGACAGTTTGTCTTCATTTGGCATCAACAAACGGCTCCCATTTCCTGCAACACGTGGGCATACTTGTCCAGCACGGCCAAGCGAGATCCTGCAGTTCAACTGAGTATGGCCCATGGCCTAAACAAATTGGCTGGTCCGTTCTTAGCTGATCAACAACTTAGCTGCACATAGACAGGGTTATAGGGTGAACCAACCCTTCATATCGGACGGAAATGGTTGGGCAAACCTATAACCCTATGTGCAGCTAAGACAAAGGGCTTGGTGGTGTTGCGTTGTTGCTAAGAGTTTTGGAAAGTCGCGTCGACTTTAGCAGATTCTGCAGTTGTTGCTCTTGATGTGCTTGCATATGTGTATATATATATATATATGATTTCATGACTGTCGAACACCTAAACCACCAACCCAAACCAACAACTCAGCTCTTGGTGATTACTTCACACCAAAAGGATGATGAAAACAAAACCTGACAATGCATTTGTTGTACAGCTAAAATGTAACATGGATGAACATGTGCTGTTCTTCACTTCTCAATTTTCTTCCTTTTTCAATGAAGAAACACACGAAGGAGGGATGATGCAACCTATTTTCAGGACCTGTGGCCCGTGGCTAGCTAATAATGGTATTTCTTAGGGACCAGTAACTTCCTCAATAAAAACTACCAAACTTGGAGGCTCCACAAACTTTCTTTAGACATTTGGTTTCTAGAACTTATCCCTCCATTTCCAATCCCCCCATAAAATACCCCAGCTTTTTTCGATGGCCACCTTCAATGCCACCAGAATCGGTTGCAGCAAAAGTGGTGCGCAAACGTACATCCTTCCTGTCAGGGGTTGAAGGGTTGGAGGCTTCACACCAGTTGAAGGGGCTTCCTTCTGTTGGTGCTAACGCTCCAATTTTGAAAACCAGCGGAGGTTGGACGGAACAAACAGGTTTTTTTCCGGCGGAAAGGTAGGAAATGGATGATTCACCAACCAACTGACTTTTTTTCTGCGAGGATGGACGCCACAAATGAATGCTCACGGAATTTCCTCTGCGTTTTTTTTGGCGACGTCGCGGATGAAAATTCACCCAAATTAAAAATGGTGATGCCCTGCTAAAAACTTGGTGCTCCCTAGGTCCCCTATCTCAAGTCATCGGGCCGTCGCCGGTTAAACACCAAAGAACCACCTGCAAAATCCACACCGGGAACATTTTCCTCCATGAGTCCCATGAGATTCAATGCGGCAAAATGATTTTTGGAACCGGGAACTACAAATACAGTCACCCTCCCTGAAACTAACATCTCGCAGCTGAAAATGGATGGTTGGAAGACGATCCTTTCCTTTTGGGGCCCTTTGTAACTTTTCAGGGGCGAGCTGTTAAACTTCGTGGGGGGTATATACCTCCTGAATATGGTTTGGCTGGAGGGGCTTTCCTATTGGAGCTTCGTGTCCCTGAAACCCAGGTGATACCCTCCCTAAAACTCACCGAAAACCCTTGAAGATCAATGGTTGCTTTCAGATGAAATTTCCTGAAGTGGGGCGTGGGAAGGCCTAACTTTGTAAAAAAAAACAGGCAACCTAATTTAAAAGGAAGCAACACGATCAAGGCTCAAGACTACCAAGGCTACCATGGTCATCCCTTCTAACCCCTCTATGTATATATAGATATAAATATATGTATATATATATATATATATTCGATCCTGACTTTTTTGTAGCCCAGGCAAGTTGGATTACTTACAAGGAACCCTCATTGAACTAACTGTCAATTCGCTTTTTGCCCAATAGTTGGTGCATCTTTAGAGAAAAAAACATGTCTTTTCCGGGCACTTAATATGGTTGTTTTGTTGTTCTATGACTTTTTTTCGGGCATCGCCAAATTTGTTTCGGAACGTTCTTATAGATTGAATGAGGGGATGTTTATTCTACATTATTATGTTTGATCATTTTAATGCAAATATACACATCCAGGATCCAAGCCTAAATATCCCTGATAGATTCCCTGCTTTTTGTGGTAGCTGAGAGACAAGACCAAGTAGGAGTCGCCATATTGATAAGCACTGAGAACTCCACGATAATCATTCATCACCTCAAGCAAAATCGAGGCCAAAAAATATGTGTTTTTTCTTGAAAGGGGACCAGGCTTCACAAGTAAAAACCCTTGTGGCCCTTGTGACTCGGGGTGGTACTCCTAACAGTCCCTATTTGCCAACGACAGCTGATAGTTACCTCCCCCAAAGTGAAAAAAAAACTCGACTACTCACATGGGTTTGCTGGTGCTTCGCCAGTTCGGAGTTTTGCCTAGAAAAAGTCTTTCTCCTCAACCACCAATCACCCAATCACACCCAACCAGCAGCTGGATTTAGGAGCTTGGCCTATTCAACCGCATCCTTTTTTCAAGCAGTTCTATTGTTGGTTCCGAACGAAAATGAAAGGAAATCCATTGGTTTTTTTTAAGCAGTGATTTACACCCCCGAAAACTAAGATGGATACCCAAGATGATGATTTGGAAAAGGGGATTCCCTTCAAATATGGCCATTTTGGATATCTATGACAATGTCTGGGGTGTAAAGGATTCTCTTTGAGGTTCCGTTAAGAAAATACGTCAATCATCAGGTGCGAAAAGGTCAAACTGGAAGGACTTAGATAGACTCCCACGAGTCAAAGGTACTGGTTACACATCTAGGTGAGTTAGTTTTAGGGAGCTGTTCGACAAATTCAGTATACACATTAAGGAAATGTGTATATATATATATACATATCAAATTTACATATGTACACATAAATAATACAAAACAGTATATCTATACATATCATACGCATATATATATATATATACACAAATAATCAAATATACATTTGGTGGAGCTGTACAAGATCTATTCACCAAAGAACCACCATTGTGTTACAATGTTTGATATCATCATACAAGGTTGAAAAAATCAGTTCCGGGAAGATCACGGAATCAGATGGCAGAAAATCCTGCACCAGGTAGTTCATCCCGCTGGTTGTTCAGGGTTTTTATACATCCCAAGTCTGGTGATCACCGGAGTTCTGAACCATCAACAGTATGGATTCAGTGGAAAATGAGCCTCCCTCCTGTGGAGCCAAGTTTTCAGGATCAATGTGAGCCTATTGCTTCAAAAGATAGAAAGGCGAACCCGGACGGATCATGGATCACGGCGCTTACATACGTAATGTTGATTTGGGGGGTTGATTGGTTCCTTGATTGATATTCCACTCATCAGTTGTGCTTTCAAAAATTTGTGCCACACGCATGTTGAGAGACATTCCTTGCAAAAATGGGACTGTGATCCGTTTTAGAGTTTAGAGGTTCAAAAAGGTTGAGACACAAACATATCTTTTGAGCCACTCCCGCAATCTTGTGAACTAAAAAACAGCGATCACTGCAAACCTTCTGCGTTTTCTCAGAAGAAATGCATCTATGTCTACGTGATATTGTGGATGAATCAAATCCCGCAAGAACCAAAAAAATGTGCAGCATGCATTTCATTAGATGTGAGCCTTCGGAAAATCAAAACTGGGTCCCTTTGGTACAGCATACTGAAAAATCCCTTGAGGAAAAAAAAACACATCCAGATAGATGAAGCCTCACTATCAGCCAGGACCTTCCCCGGTGTCCAAGAAACGCTGAGGGCACCATACTTGCAACGTTCAAAAGGCTTCGACTCATCATAGCAACCGCCAAAGAGCTCAGTTTCCCAGCCCTGCACAAAGGCAGGGCTAAGATGCTGCGAAAAAGTCGCACATCTGCGCAAAATATCAGATTTCATTCACCTGAATTTCCCTGAAGTAAGGGGATTTCCATTAGTGTTCGCTACATTTTGCAGTGACGTCCTCTGACGTGTGGTACTATAATTTTGGGTAGATCCTGGATGAATTATTGCCAACCCCAAACGCCCGGGGGTATTCAACCCCAAGTGGCTCGGGCGCACCTTGCGAATGACGTTGCCATCATCCAAAGCCCCACAGGAAGTTCCCGTCTCGAACTGATTGCGGTAGAACTCGTCCTGTAAACGTCAAATCCGGGGCGTAAAAACCTCTGTTTGCTGGGCTGTTTTTTTCTAGCAAGAAATTTGCAACCTTTACAAAGCATTAAAAAGCTACAGGGATTAGAGAGCCCAAACCTAAACAAGTAAGACAACAACTATGAGGGAAAGATCGGCAAATAGAATGTAAATAGGACTCCAACAATGTTCAACCACGGGGAAATTTGGAAAGCTTTGTGGCGTTCCTTTTTGGAACCTGCCCTTGGGATTGTATGATTACATTTGAGTGTCTTCCGGGAAAAGTGGTGGCGTGTGACGTGTGTGACGATGTTTTTTTTCTCCGGCTTCTCCTGTTCCCATGAGAAGAGTGGCAAACAAGTCACTTCAGGATCCATTCACCCGTGCTTCAGGGTTTTGTGATGAATGTACCAAATCTACCCCCTCAAACATCCACAACAAAAAAAAGCTTGGAAAACTTAAACAAACCTTTCTATTTTCCCATCTGCTAATACCCCAACCAGGTTTTTGAAATCGTTCCAACCCCTTGCCGAAGGGACATTCAACCATTCATCCAACCCTCTGAGGTCTCTGACCGTCTCCAAAAAGCGACCCACGTTGTCCACGTGCACGTGGATACACATCGGAGCCAAGTCCTTCCAAAACGAACAGCACCCATCCGACAGGGGGCATGTCAGGTAGATGGATGGAGCATCCTCCGAACCTCCGGGAAGTTTCACCATGGTGTTCCCCCTAAAAGTGGATGCCTGCCACTTGAAAGGGAGAAGTATAGTGGCTTGTCTTCCCAGCATCCATTTTTGTGGGAAGTGCTAATGTTACTTTTTTAGGGAGGATCTAAATTTGGATGAGAAAAAAACTCTCCAGAACAGAAAAGAAAAAACACATAAAAAATTACACTGCTTTGATTATGTGTGGGCATGTTTCAACCAATATCTACTACTTTGTGGTTTAGTATCTTAATCAGATTCCAAAATACCCTCCGGTAAACTAACATGGCAATGAAATGGACCAGTTGAAGATGTATTCCCTGTTGAAAATGGGGATTTTCCATTGCCATGTTAGTTTACTGGAGGGTAATAGGCCCACTCGAGCATCAACTGCCCAGCATTTTCCCCGTTGATTGCTTGGATTCAGCTAATCCAAGTCTCTCCCTCCGCATCCTTCCCATCCTCTATATGGGTGTTTCCTTAAATGGTGCTACCCCCAAATCATCCATTTTAATAGGGTTTTCCATTATAAACCATCCATTTTGGGGTACCCCTATTTTTGGAAACACCCATATAGTTCAGAACATCTACACCAACTGGCACCACCGGTTCAATGTTGATAGTTTGTCCATGTTTGTCCCACTAATGATTGATAAAATTAGTTTTACCCTCCCGAAGTTTGACAAAGCCCCTGAGAAGTTCTCTTCCCAACAAGAAAGTGGTCTTCCAACCACCATTTTTCAAGGGCTATGTTAAACTTCGGGGGTGTATACATCCAAAAACGATGGGCTTGGCCACACCTAACGATGGCTCAAACCAGCTGCTTGTTCCCCGTTGCTTTGGCGCCTGAATCCATCCGAGCACTGCTTGCAGTTGCTCCTCCCCATAGCCCATCTCCGTGAAGCGTTCGCGCACCTCAGGTAAGGCCTCTGCCGGGATGGTGTGAGAAGGGGTAGGGGAAGGTTATCCAAATTTCAGGTTAAAAGGATGAGAATGATAAGGAAGAGGAGGATAGTGAGGATAAGGATGATGATGATGATGATGATGATGATGATGATGATGATGATGATGATGATGATGATGATTCTGATTCTTTGAATTATGTGTCTTGTCTACGCTTAAATCAATATGTTGATCAAGAAATTCCAAAGACGTTGCTTCATTTGCAAGAAACAATACGAATGCTGCCAATCACGACCTCTATCAACATCGAAACGAATTTACGACTACTGTTGGATTGCTATTGATGGTGTGGTGCCATACAAAAGCCTGCAATGCAACAACAATTTTGAGACAATCCAAAATACCAAACAGCTGAGTGAGAAGGTACTGCAACAATTGATAGTGAAGAACACGTTTAATTAGTGCTGGAGTAGGTGGTATTGATGAAAATAGAACACTATTCTACTGTAATTCAAAGCATAAAGACGAAGATCCATAGTGTTATCCTTCTTGTGTTATCCGCATACTCTTGAAAAGAAGTCTCAGGAACACCAAGTCTATCTTAATAGTATAGCACAAGATAAGGCAAGCATGAACCAATATGTCTACAACTGATCACAAAAACAAGGAAATATGGACGGCAACATAGTTGCTTAAATTCATGTCGGACATTCAATACGTGCTGTCTGATAGAAGTTATTGCATCTTGTAGTCTAGCATTGTGAACAAAAATAATGCAAGGTTCTTAACACAATGAAATTACATGATTCACCAAACTGTAGAATCCTGAAAAGCTGTAAAAATCATCAAACTATCAACCACTAATTAAGCCACTTTTCAAAGGATGACGTGTTTCAAGGTCCATCACTGGAATTTATATCAAAATCGGAGTCTGCTTATGGCATGCTAAGCCTTCCGAGCTGGCTCCTTCAGATCAAGTTGTCAATCGACGTTGGTTGAAACAAGCAAGGCCTACTGCAAAAGAAAGCTTTGTACAGTACCGAAAACTAACATGGAACCCAAAAAAACTTGGTGGTTTGTAGATGCATCTCCTTTTCCAAGACGTATTTTCAGGTTCCATGTTACGTTTCAGGGTTGTAAGAACAACATTTTTTGCCTGCTAGACTGTGTGTGTATGCTATGCAGTTTTCGTAAAACACGTGTCAGCACTTTGAAAAAAAAAGCATATGCAAACTACACTATCAGTATCCATACGATAATCTATTGTTCATAAAACTTTGGTGATATTGATATTGGTGTATTAACAACGTCAAGATACATTAGTGTTCTGCCATGGTGCCATCCTTACAGATATACAATGGAAACAAACTTCATAACTTCTGAAGTCCAAATTTAAAAATCACCAGTTTCCCTTTGTAAAAATCCGGAGTCTTTTTTTGATATATAACAAAAATCACAAAAATCCCCATATGTTTGGTTTCATTTCACCCATCTTCACCCCAAACCCCCCCCCAAAACCCCAACGGCTCGCCAAGCGCCTTATGATGATTAATGGCTGCATTGGCGCGAACATGCGCCAAAGCCCGACGCTGACATGGAACGCAGGCAGCCACCTCGAGGAAGCCGTGATTTCTAAGGGGAGGGAATCTCCAAACTTCCAGCGAATGGCCTATTTTCGTGGGTGAACATGTTAGTTTCAGGGAGGTTTTTTTTTTTGCACTTGATTTGATCTACGTTGTTCCTGAAAGCTAACATGGTGATGGAAAATTACGATGTTCAAAAGGAAATACATCGACTCAAATGGTGGATGTTCCATTGCCATGTTAGTTTTTGGGGGGATATGATTTGCAAGCTTCAGAGGCGTAATGGACTTTAAACTTTGGATGGGATTGGATTAAATTGTATGGATTGATAAAATGATATTTGCTTTACTCCTCAATGATGTTGTGGAAATGATGGAGTTGCAGCCATCAAAGTCGCGTTTCCAGAAACGCTGTTTGATAGTTCTGGTTGCATGTTCCGTTGGATCCATACTTGGACTTGCTGACGGCCATGTCCTATACTAGTGGAGCCCCTGCGCCAGTTAATCAAGGAATCAACCAATCAATCAATCCATCCATCCATCAATCAATCAATCAATCAATCAATCGATCAATCAACCAACCAACCAACCAACCAACCACCCCGATCGATCCATCCAATTCAGCTCAATCCAATCCAAGTGAAGTCAATCAAATCATCAGATCATCAGGTCATCAGCTACTTGCACATCACCTCCACCCCAGATTTTTGTTCATTCGAAACCGCTAGCTGACCGTCCGGTACTTAAGTCATTTGACATCATTGCTATGACACCCAAGAAAGCACATCAAGCAAAATGTCCCAAGTCTCTGGTTTTTTCCACAACCTACTGTTTCCAGAACTACTGTACCACCCACTTAGCTGCGCTTTTTGGTTCAGGGTGTTTTCGGGTGAACCATCCAACCATCCCGAATCATATTGGGACATCGGCCCACCGGTGCCCTGGCTGGAAAGATCAATCTCCCAAGTGGCCGCTCGCATCTCGGATTGAGGAAAGATGGAGGCCCAAAAGGCTTGCTGTTCTTCCAAGATGCCCACCTTGCGTGGAAACGCGTTTCACTCCCAAGGGAGGTCGGATGGGCCTTGGGGCCCCCCCCCCAACTTAGCAAGGCTAGTTCGTTAAGGGGGTGTTCCAAACCAAGCCATTTACATAGCTAGAAAAAAATCCCTTAAACGGGAACACAACTCACCACACTTATTAATCACTTCTCATGGGATGATCCAAGATGGTTGTGTTTTTGTACCCTGGAGTAGGGTTTAATCTATGTCTAAATGGCTTGGTTTCCCCTCCTAACTAACCACTTCCTAAAGTCATGGGATCATGTTCCAAGTGTGTCAAAACCCAACCCGTGGAAATCGCGCAGCGTCGCCGCCCCGCCTCCCGTAGCGCTGCCACCACTTCACTATCCCTGCTGTCAAAGAAGATCCAACTGGGAGGTACCACCTGCAGCTGTTGATGGGATCCCGAAACCAAGCAACCTGTTGTTTAAGGGGGGTGGTAACTTGTAAGGAGGTGATCACACGAAACTTGAAAAAAACGGTGCTTTTTCTTGTTGGGTGTTGAAGGGGAAAAACAAGCATATGCACCTTGTTTGTTGGGGTGATCCGCAGTTACTGTTGATGGACAAAATCCTGCACCACCTGGGATGGTTAAAACCCTATAAATAATGGGATAATCATCATCCTTGGTGGTGCAGGATTTTGTCCATCAACAGTATCATCATCCAATACACCCACATTTTGCATGCGGCACCTGGCGCTCAGCGGCCCCTTCCTTCTCCTCACCAAAGCCGAAGAGAAGCCTAAGAGAAGAGAATACCAGTACTTGGAGGATCATCCCATTTAGTAAGTGGTCCATACCCATGATTGATAAGTGCCCCAGGTAGGATTAGTAAGTCCCCCAAGTAGGATTAGTAAGTCCCCCAAGTAGGATTAGTAAGTCCCCCAAGTAGGATTAGTCTAGTTCCAAATGGCTTTTAAACCCCTTAACTAACCACTTACCAAGTGGGGTGATCCTCCAAGTATCGCCCACCACAGGGTGGAGGGCATTACCATGAGAGGGTGGAGGACTTCATCTAAGTTGTCCAACTTAACTTCCTTTGAAGGTTGTCTTCACCCGCAAAGAATAAGGTCTTTACATATATATGTATATATATATACGCATATATATAAATGTATGTATGTAGTATTATATGTATGCATGTCATGCATATATTTATACATTTATACATGTATCTATTGTACACACTTGGATCTACCAACAGGTGCCAACGGGATGCTAAGGACCATCTGCTACGGTTCAATCAGGTAACCCAGGCAGTATTCAACAGCCATTTCACCTAAAGAAACGTAAAAACTCTACCAAAAATACAGAAAACATAGATGGAAAGTAGGATAAAATGAGTGTTGCAAAAAATGTCATACTGTATAAATTTATGCATTATCTACATGATACCTTAGGTTATGAAACCTAACAAAGGAGGTCTTCTGAGATTCTTCTCTTGATTCAATGCAAGCAATCTTCCACACATCCAAGATGAAATTTTGAAGGACTCACCCAACCTTATTCTCTAGAACTGTGGACGAAGCACATCATTTGCAAAAGATATTTCCTTCAAGTCATCTCAAGTCACTCCATAACCCCCCCACACTATACAGAATCATTTCGTGAAGTACACCCCCGATTATTAACAGTTAGATTAACAGCCATCATCCATTAACTAGTTGGTGGTTGAACCAACCCATCTGAAAAATATTTGGAAGTCAAATTGGATCACTTGCCCAGGGATTCGGGGTGAACATATAAAAATGTATGAAACTTGAAACCACCACCTGGTTTTACCTGTTACAAGCAATCTGAACCATCAGGTTTTACCCTCTCAGCTCTTCTCATGCTGTGGGGAGAAGCTGTGGTCTGAACCACCATCTAGTTTTTGCAACTAACCACATGATGCCCTGTGATCCCTGTCGGCCTGACACCGTTTTCGGGCATGACGTTGAGTTCTAGAACTTGTGCCTGGCGAAGCAAGAAGCTGAGCAGCTTCTTTTTTGGGGGGGGGAATTTCATCGAGGGGTAGTTCCCTGGAAATTTTAGCGACTGTTGAACCCAAGTCATTGGAGGTTTGGTTCAGATGATTTTTTCCGGATTTCAAGTACAGTATACAATTGAAAAATCGATGGCTAAACTGTCCCTACATATTGGTTTATCATAAGGATCCTTTACTAACCTACCTTTTGGTATCGGTTGCCATCTATTTTGACCTTAAGGTAGGTGATTTTTAGCTTCCATGTTGATTTTCCGGGGTGTAGCTCACTGAGCTTATTCCTTGCCCTTTGTGGGGGTGAGGACTCGAGATATCAGATAGCCAAGCATCTAAGTAAATCTCACACTGGACATGCAAAGAAGTGCTGTTGGGATAGAAGACCCTTCAAACGCAAGTTTCTTGAATCTTTTGAGAAATATCAAGTGATAAATTGCCATAATTATAGGCCAGTTGTTCAGAATGCTTCCCAGATTTAGTCAGGATACAATCACGTCAAGTGAAGCTTGAACTTGACCTTGGAATTTTTGTAAATCCCAAAAGTGATGCCCCATCCTCCCTGACATACTTGCAGCCTATCTTGATAGCACCCTGATAACTCATGATGTTGTGTAATTCGTTAGTAAGAATTTTGTAAATACACGAAATATAGAGAGAGATGTTCATTTATTTCATTATTTAAAAACATAATCATAATATATATATATACAGTATATATAAATCCCCTCTTCAACCAACTTAGAGAGTGCACAACCCATGACTTTTTTGGCACCAAGAATCCTTGATTGATCAGCTTAAACTTACCCATCTCCAACCAAGGTCACCCAAGGTCACAGAGAAGGTCACAGCCCCCAAGGCGCCACCTCCCTCCACGAAGCGGATTTCTTTTTATCCTGCCAAAAGGTCGAAGTCCAAGCCCTTTGGAAAAATCGAATGAGGGGTCCCTCCATTATTGGGGGTCCCTGAAAACTCATAATAGGGGAAAAATCATAAGTAGACCTAATCATGGTAGAAAATCAAATGAGAAAATGGTGAACACCAATTTTTCTGCTAGGGGATCATTTTTTTTGGGTACAAGAAATTCCGTAATTTCCCCACGTTTTTCATGGGGGTGGATTATTCGTAGTTTGAACAAAAAACCGCTTCACCTGTAAAACCGACAGAAGAAAAGCTGAAAGGAATCCTTTAAAAACGACAATCCCAAAAAGTGTTTTCCGGTTTTATGGGATTGTTGCTGTTTTTGTCTCACAGTTCAACGTGTTTTGTTTTTTTTTTTTCGAATCCTTGCATCAACCCACGTGAGCAGTGACCAAAAACCTAGTTATATAGCTGCTGTATAAAGAGGATTATACTACCCAGTTATTTCAGGAATATGATAAGCCACTACAAGGATCCCATCATGAACTAATCAGTATACATCATGGTTCATGTCAGGGTTCAACGTTGCCTTTTGGAGTACTACTCCCCCAGATGCAACGGGTTCGGTTTTAGTCCCCGAAATTCACCCACCATATGTTTTTTCAACTCGCTACCAACCGACCCCAACTAGCAGCCCCAACCTCGGTGTAGTAAAAGGAACGGATCCTCGCGACTTGAGGAGAATGGACTGGACTTTTTTGGGGGGGTAGAAAAAACGAAACACCCCTGGAAACATAGACCCCCTGAAAAGGATGAATTATTTTTTTGTGTACAAGAAACTGTCTTAGCAAAGTGCAAAGGAATCATTCTGCAGGTGTCAGTTTCAAGACCTTTCAACCAACCCTTCCCAGCAAGCAACAGCTCTTTCATGCTTATTCATTGGCATGAATGACATGATAGTAGGAAATCTTCAGAAATCGCCCCTAATTTTCTGGATGAAAATAAACAAACTGTTAGAAATCACCTATAACCTATATATCTACCTACTAAAGCAACATGTTCCCATTGTTAAGTAGACCGATCAAGGTATCATCCGACTCGCTTGTGGGAAGGCCGCAAGTGGGACGACCCGTTCTTGAATAATCTTTGCCTGGAAAATATGCACAGAATGAGTGGAACCCAAAATTACTTCAAAATTACTTCAAAGCTTCTTGAAATCTTAGCCTGTCATTCCCAATGCCTGTCATTCCCAAGTACCAAAAGAATGCTACTAACACGCATCAATGGCAAAACCTTTTGTTTCCCCCCTGTTTGGTTCAACAAAAGAATGGATCCGGCCTCCACCACCCCTTTTCACCAACATGTTCAGGTACCTAAAATGGAGGTACTGAACCTTGTAAACTTACAAGGCTAATTTTGGGGGGTGGGATTTTCCCTTACATAAGCCTCAAGACTACAACAGAAAAAAAAAATAAAGCAAGGATTCCTCCATTTTAGGTACCTGCCGTGTTTGGTGACCTTTCTCCCAGATCACTCCAACCCCGGGCCCCCGCCATGCCTGGCACCCACTTCAATGACCGCCGGGGCATCTTCACCTCAACTTCTTGGCGACTCAACCAACCCCCCCTGTCCAGGGTACGTTTCCCCCCCAAGACATAGCCGGCCTTATGATCCAGGGAACTTATGGAAAACGCATTGGTTTCCCTTAATAAGGCCGGCTATGAATAAACCCTTATTTCCTCGGGGATAAGTACGTTGGGGGGGGGGGGGCTTGGTTGACGACCGGCCATGATTGGAGGCATTCAACCCCCAGAAAAGTTCGGTTTTCAGTATCTGTCGAAACAAAAACTGAGGAATTCTACACCCCGTGAAAAACATGAATGGATACCCCATGCAAAAAGATTACTGTTACATTCCAAGAAATCTCCAACAGGACCCACGGTCCACGGACCCCGTTCAAACCTGAGTATCTAATAGCTCGATCGCAACTTACTTGGTAAGGTCCGTTGGGAAGGTCCCATTCAAATTTTTGATGGATACATCTATGTTCAATGTTTAGCATGTCAAAACCCCTGAAATCTGCTATTAACCTGGGTGATGAAGTTGAGGATTGGTGAAAAATGATGGTCGTACGAGCAATCGTGTGAGATGATAATCGACATGATATGACCACTATCTAAAACAATATTCAAAAAAATGAGGCGCCGGGACCTGTGGCTAGTCTCTTGTACAACTATACCTCAGATACTAAGAATATATACCGAAAGAAATGGGTGGTATGCTCCTCAAGAATATAATCTTTGAGAAAACTCCTTCAGTTGATGCTTGATTTCAACTCATCTCAAAACAACTACTCCAAGTATCACCACCTTATCTAGTTCGTGGTTGGACCAACCCATTTGAAAAATATGCTCGTCAAAGTTGATCATCATTTCCCCAATTTTCCGGGTGAAAAATAGAAAATATGTGATCAACCACCACCTGCTTCACCTGTGAAACTGACAGTTTCTTTGGATGATTTGTTTTGTCAAATCTTTAAATTTCACACTGGAAGTCTCGCCTTGGATTTGCAGCTATGTTTGGGGGCTTCTTCAAGAGAATTTCTATGACCTTTACTTCAGGCTTTCTTGTGATATATAAATTATATATAGTTCATCATCTGGATTCCAGCCGCTATTTTCTGCCTCCCAGCCATCTCCAAAAAAATCAACCATCTCCAAAACATCCAACCGTCTCCAACCATCTCCAACCAGCATCCCAAAACATCCAACCATCTCCAACCATCTCCAACCAGCATCCCAAAACATCCAACCATCTCCAACCACCCCTGGTCCCGCGTAAACCGCCACCGGTACCCCCAAGGCACCCCAGTTTTTGGAGGCCACCCGTTGCCGGCGATGCTCAAAAAGCTGAGCCAGGCCACCTTGGGTTGAGGTTTGGGCCACCCCTCCCTGAAAAAACGAACCATGGCGATAGCTGGAAAAACAAGCCATGGAATGAAGATGTATCTCCTATTAAAAAATGCTTGTTTTTTTTCCATGGTCATCTATCTAGTTGGTGGTTGAGTTTCAAACCCATTTGAAAAATATTAGTCAAATTGGATCATTTCCCCAGGTAACATGGCTGGCTGGAAAATCACCATTTCTAATAGGAGATAAATGATATGTACATGTTCAAATGGTGGATTTTCTAACTGACAGCTCGGGACCTGAAAATGGATGCTTGGAAGATGAGTTTCCTTTTGGGAAGGCTTTTTCTCAGGGGCTATGTTGGTTTTCAGGGCGGGTATATCTCTCTAAAGATGTGGGTCAAAAACAGCCATTTAAATCAAAGGGGGAAATGAAAAAGTTGAGGATTAGGATGGCTGGTTTTCTACCCGAAGTAAAAAGGGATGATGTGACACCTGAAAATAAGATTTTTTCAGTTCAAGAGGGTATTTTTGCTCTTCATGTGCTTGAAATGAGATGATGAGATGATTGGGATGATTCGTTCACTGTCATTTTTCGAACATCAGATTGGGTGGGTTTGTTTCATCTCCGTTAAACGGGTGGGTTTTTTGATACAAAAAAAAAAGTTGTGACAAAATGACTCTAATTTATGGAGCCTTGATTTTGAAAGATCAATCTGAAGGACGAAACCAACCAGTTGTTGGCGGTAGCATCATTTTGAAGAAAATCCCATCTACCACAACTAAATTTTGAAAGGATAGGTCAATGACTATAGATTTTTTGATAGCATATCATTCAGATTCCTTTTTGGTAGACTTCACCACAACAATTTTCAGGAGTTTCTAATTGAAATGATGAAGTCATCCCATACGGTGAGAACCAAGGTTACGAGTACCTCCCATAGCTCTAAGGTGCAACCAGGTCTACTGTACCGTGGCATCCCCGCCTTTTCTCCTACAGAAACCCCTGAAAACCCAACAGTTGGAACAAATCAAATCCAACATGGGATCATGATCGCCTCAAATCCTTTTAGAAGCTCCAAAACTTAGATTTGCGACTATTCGGTGGTTGGAAAAAATGTAAGAAATATTCCTACCAAATGGTAGGTGAAAAATGGTGATTTACCATTGTAGAATCGCCTAAAAAAATCACCTCAAAAATGCCAAGGCTTTGCTTCCACCTGAATTACATGTGAATTCCTTTTTGCTTCTAATTTTCATCTTCCAAGTGAAAAACAGTGTGAACATTTCAGGCCTTGTGTTTTTCCCTGGGAAACCCTTCACCGCAGTGAACCACCGCAGTTCACCCGATCAATAGCCAACCAACAAAAAAAAACAACCTCATCCCAGCGACCCATATGTCCCACAAAGAGCTGGAATTCCTGCCGTGTTTAGTGGAAAGCGACCAAGTCGAATCAATGAAAAGAAAGGATTCTAAAGCCCTAGAAATACCAGGGAACCTGGAGACCTAAACACATTAGAGGTATATTATGTATATCCTGTATTATATATTTATGTGGTATATTATCGTATATTACATTATATTACATACATATATACATGTGTTGGGCAATGGCCCCTTCCCAGTGACCGTCACCAGGATTATTCCATTTTTAGGCTCGGGGATCCCCCATTCATCTTCACCTGCCACTATTACTGCGGGGATTTGCAATCGAAAAATATGCTCGTCGTCCTTCAAAATGGCTTCACTCATCTGAACCCCAAATTTTCGGGAATTCTGAAAATTCCCCCAACAAATTCCATTGAAACCTGCCACCACCGAGTCTAGTATGGGTGGCTAATATCTCCATTTATAACAATTGATTGTAGGGCCCCACCTTCACTCAACCGGTGGACCCGACGCCGCCTCAAAGGTGACTTTCTGATCCGAATCGAGGTCCATCAAGCGTGCCTCTTCTTCGCCCCAACCTCGGAGTGATTCGCCGAATTTTCTGCAGGAAAAAACGGGACTCGTTTTTTGGGGGGGCCAAAACAAGGGGGTGATATATATGCATTTAGGCAAGTTGCAGTTTTTTAATTGTTCCACGAAACAGTTTTTTTGCTTTGAACTTGTTTTTTTGGGTTAACCGGAGGATCGAATGTGATGTCTTTTGAAGGTGGGAAACCAAAAAAGGAGTTAACAGCAAAATTGAAGCTGTGAGAAAATCATATCTACTGTAGGATGCGCGAAATCATCTAGCTTATATCCAATTCGCCATGTCCACAAAATGTGACCAAGAGCAAATACCTTCAAACATATGTTCCGCCCGTGGCCAATGAAACCCAAAGACATTTGAAGGTACTGTTTTTTTGCATCCCCTTTTCAACATCCCATTTGCCAACTAAAACTCAACAAAAGAATCTCAAGCTGCCCCGGTAGTTGAGCTGCCCGTCTAACCCACCTACTTTGGGCTGAAATTTCTGTGCTGATCCAATATGTCATCATCGAAGTTTTGCGAAAACACACGTCTCTCCACGTTCACTGTACATATATATATATATATATACATACACCATTCCATATTCCCCGCAATGTCCAACAACCAACATTTCGGTTCACAAAAAAAACTCCACCTTTTGCTTCCCCCTCTCCCTGGACCTTGGACCCCTGACCCAAATAAGCACAAAGATATTTGAATTCGCTCAGATCCAAAAAGTTGGAACCATCATGATCAAACCTGTCAGACCACAGCCGGAGAGGGATGGATTAACCTTGGAAACTGAAATGAACCTTTCTTGTGAAACTCTTGGATGGAATCCCATCATTCCAGGGGCCTTTCGGTTATTTAAACACAACACCTGGGGCCCGGTTTCATTTCCCCCGAAAAATGATTTGGAAACCGGCGAGCGGCTCCATATTTATCCGAGGTTGGCAATTACTTTTTGTTTCAAAGTGGATGGCACGAACACGTACCCTAAAGTCAAAATACATGGCTATCTAACCGTCCCAAAAAAAAAGATGGCTTAGTACATGGCTTGGCCATAAACTATCTAATACATGGGAACTGTACCATTTCCTCTTACCCTGGTGTTTTTTTTGTCATAGGGAAAATGGTGGGAAAACCCTTGGGATGGGGACCAATTAATCAACCCCCATATACACCTTATATCACGTGTTTATTGAGTACCCACCATTTTTCCTATGATTTTGATTTCGAAGGTTGCCATCCTTGCTAAACTGTCGACTCAACTCACCTTTCGACTTTGGCCCATAACTCTTACCAGGGGGGCCCATATAACCCCAGGTTTCTCATTAACAAGGCCATTTATAGGGGTTAGATATAGCTATGATAACGATCGTAGGGGTCCACCTTCTATGTGAATGTACTTTTTGTGTGACACATGTGTCATATGTGATACTTCAGAACAAACCGTTGCTTAAATGGAGACAGATTTGAAGAGACACGGCCACATTGAAAAAGCCTAGAAAGGAAACAAAAAAAGTGGCATCATGGAAAACAAACAAAAAAATGAGTCATAAGAAAAAATTCGTGACATTAAACCTGCAAGACCCTGAAACAAAAAAAAGTTCCAAACCACGTACCCTCCAGGGAACTCACATATCCCCCTAATAAGGTGTATTTGAAGATGATGTTCCTTTTCCCCAGGTGGGATTCCTGTTAGTTTCCTGGAGGCGTAGTACATAAGGCCAGTTCATTCAGTTATTCTAACATCGCAGGAATCGTCATCGCCTGCGAAAAGCATCCCGGATCTGAGCGATCTCATAGGTCAAACCTTAGGAACTCAATTGTTGGTCGCCATGGAAAAAAAAAAAACATCGGATACCCTCCCAGTTTTCCTAACATGGCGATCGCTGGAAATCCACCATTTGCCAATAGGGAATACATCGACTCAAATGGATGGTGGATTTTCCAGCCAGCGAGGTGTTAGTTGATACTGGAGGGTATTTTCTATATGAAATACTGTTGATGGTTCAGGAATCCCAAACAACCACCTTGGATGTTTCTGAAACCTTGTAAATAAAGGGATAAACTACCAACCTCAACTGCGTAGCAGGATTTCTGAACCATCAACAGTACTGGTTGTTTAATAGGGATCCTTATTATGGCTTATTATAATCCCTATATAACCAGGTAGGATGTCATCCCATATACCCTAAACATTTGGAGATGTTTCCTAAGGAAAAGTATCCTATAAGTACTTTCCTTAGGAAAAAAACCCTCTTACTGGCCATCTTGGAAATGAAAGGATGTTTGACGTTCTTGGTGTCCCAGTGTTGGTCAACGTGATCATCTTTGGAAAAATAGAAGAAAAAAAAACGACCCCTACCAACACCTGTCTCAATAGGAAATGCATGAACCCCGATTCTCGATGTTTGTCTAGGGCGGCCTACTCTGTGAAAACTACATACCAAAATCTTCATCAAGAGAGTGACATCTGGATTTCAAAAAAAAATCCGATCATTCGAAACCAAAGTGCCCGACCTTGGTGAAACCCTCCAAGGTCGATGGTTGTTGTTCTGCAAAAAAAAGGGGGCCGATTCGGCCGCCAAAAAAATCACATGTGTATCTGCTTACACGGCTAGTGCAAAAATTCAGGTGGCCTTTTTTTCCGGATCCGGTGGTGATTTTTTTTCCGCATCTTTACAAGAAGGAACCCACAACTCAATTCCCTCAGAGGCACTATCCTACATTCCTACGGTTGATGGAAGAAATCCCAAACAACCACCTGGGATGTATAAAAACCCCGTAAATCATGGGATAGCCTACCTTTCCCTCAACTGGTGATCGCAGGATTCCTTCCATCAACAGTAGTCAATTCAAAACATGTTCTTGTTACAACTTTGTGGTCTCAATTTGCTTTTTGGTCATTATTTCAACTGCCTGGAAAACCTAGTGTACCATTTTTTAGGCAACTGTGGCTGGTTTTAGGGGTAAAGTTGATGGAAATTAACAGCAACTTGTTTCCCAGGTGACCAGGATGCACTCAACAGATCAAAGTTGATCAAAGCCGACCAGATCCACTGCCCCCCGAGAAACTGCGCTTGATACGTTCGATGCAGCTTGATGCTTCCTTAGAGTTTCGCATGATCACGTACTCGCGACACCTCCAGAGATGGGGTGAAATCAACAACAGAACTAGAAGTTGAGTCATTTGCAATGTTACCACTAGGTATATGTAATATAGATGTATATATATATATACATTGTGTATATATATATATATATAGGTTACCTTGGTTTATTTATGTTCATCTCATTTTTTTACCTGGTTGAAATATGAACTTCAAAACGAACTCACGGGACTTGGCTGGTCATTTTGGAGGTCGAATTAACTGCCCTCCAGTGACATGAACCATGATGTATACTGGTTTGGTTAATGACGGGATCCTTATAATGGCTTATGTATTATAATTTATATATAATGCCTATATTTATAAATGGGTAGTTCATCCCATACGGAAACCAACTGGGGTGAACTGATCGCCTACCAAAAAGGTGGCAGCAATGGGAGGGATTTCTTTGCTAGACAGCATTGGGATTCGTAGTGGATTTTCTCCCGTGTTCCGTGGACCCGTTTGAAAACAAACAATGACATGCGGTGAAAGAGAGTCCTCTCTTTGTAGCCCTAAACTGCAGCAAATTCTAAAACGCAAGTCTTTTCCGACCCAAATCATGATACCACACATCGCTGGTACCACCTAATCATCCAGCAGTCAATGATCTTGAGCCAAAAAATTCATGAGATACGCTTTTGGAACAGAACTCCTCTACTAAGATATGTCTTGAAATCATTACCTGCTTTCTGCATGCTGAATTTACCTTCTTGAACTTTACATGTTTGAGGTTTTCTTTTTGACTGTTTTGGGGTATGAAACCATTTGGGTCGGAAAAACACCAAAAAACAGATTTGGGCACATGGGATTGTTCCCTCATTCCATGGGTTCCATTGCATCATTGCAGGCACCATGGGTCCACAGCTGTCCAGCTGTCCAAAAAACTGCATTTTCCAATCACTGACAGGCCTTACGTTCGTTTCACTCCAAGATAACTATTGAGATGGTGTTTTTCAAAGGCAGTTGCTAGATGAAGTTGACAACACGGATTTTCACACGGAATTTCAGGGAAGCTCCATTGGAAAATGACGACTGATGACCCGGCTGTTTTGACTGGAGTTTAGACCTTGTTTTGAAGGGGCCTTTTCCGGCTAAAAATAGAGAAAAAAAAATGTCTTTCAAACAAACAGGTTCCAGGTAGCTGCATGATGTTCTTTATACCTCAAAACCATCACCCAGCCTCCGCACGAAGTAGAGCAGTTGATGCGGTGTAGGTTCCGTGCCAGTGGGTTTCCTCAGCCAACTTTGCCGGTTCATCTTGGATCCCGCAGGACGCCACATGAAGGCCAGTGGCACAACTGGTGGTAATTAGTTGATTTCACAGGTTGAAAAAATTCACCCTGGAAAATTAACATTTTGAACCTAAAGATCACCCATTTGCAAAAGGACAATCGTCTGAACCAAACCTCCAACATGTTAATTTTCCGGGGTGTAAGTTAAGCTACTAAATCCGAAGCTAAAAGAGCCTCAGAGTCTCTAACATCACGAGGTGATTCAGTGAGAGGATTGATTGATGGTTGCGAGCTCTGAGAGAATTTGGTTCATCTTCCCCCAACTTACACGGTTTTAAAAGATGAAAAAGGAAACAACTTGAAACCACTACCCCACAAGTTTCCCCCCCCCCAAAAAAAAAACACCAAATGCCAGGATCCACCAATCCACTCAATCTTTCCGCCCCCCCCCCCCAAAAAAAAAACAACCGAAACCGGACTTTTTTGGTACAACCGCAAGCCAGGCGGCAGGTAGGGATGTTCCTCCGTAATCTTCGCCAACTCAGCGACCACTGCGGCCATGGAAGCATCTTCCGAGAGATCGCCGAAGTTCTGAGATGCAACGCAACGGGGTGCTGCTACCGCCGGGGAGCGTAGCACCAAGCTATTTAAGGGTGTTTCCAAAAATAGGGGGAAAACCCCAAAATGGATGGTTTATAATGGGAAAACCCTATTAAACTGGATGATTTGGGGGTACCACTAGTTTCGGAAACATCCATTTTGACGACCTCAAAAAAACACTGATCTTTTTTCGAGATTTTTCCAGGGGATGATATGACCGACCCCTTACTAAACCACATGTTGGGGTGACCCAACGGTCGGGTTGGTCGCTATGATTTGTGCAGGTGCTATTGCTTTGCGTTGAGGCTGGTCAAGAATTTAGGCAGAGAAAATCTTGCCACTTAAAATATAGACCTTGAAAAAAGTGTGGTAGAGATCAAACCTAAACTAAATGAAACTACCTAAATAAGCTATATATAGCTATAGTAACTCACTACGCAACCAACCAACTTGAAATAATCCCTAAAGCGACTAAGGTGAAATTTACATGTTTCGGAATCTTCTCAAAATCAGTCCCGAAAAATCCCACAATTTTCCAAGCTGAATCATGAAACGATGCAGTGATGTGGCTATTTTCCCAATGGATGAATGGAGTTCCAGGTGCGTATGATGATGATGATGGTTCCTTCGTGGTTGGTGGGGGTTCCTGCCAGTACTGCTGCACCATGCCTTTTCACCAAATCATCAAAAGTCCCACTAAACATGACAGGCGTTTCAGTAGATTCACTAGATTCGTGAATCGGCCTTTAAAAACGTGACTTGTAACCCACGGACCCCAAATTTTGCCAACCTGGGAACCAACGAAAAATGTGTCATTTCTAGGTCCGATTCCGGTCGTCTTTAGTGCATCCAGAATGAGATCAGCAGCATGTTCTTCGTACTATTCCATTGGCTACCCCCTGGAAAATTAACATGGAACCTCAAAATGGAGATCTGGAAGATGATTTTCCTTTTCTTTAAGGTTCAAAATGTTAATTTTCAGGCGTGTACCTGTCGATGACGATTCAATCCTGCTGGAGTTTATATTTCAAAGATACAGGGTGCGTAACGATATCAACCAACTACAAGTAGCAGTCTCAAATGGTTAGTGGGATCGAATTACGATCAAGAAACATGACTGGAACTTCCACCTCCCTGAAAATGAACGGCTGGTTCACCTAAATTGAGTTATATATTTGAAAAGGAAAATGATCTGAACCAAACCTCCAATGACTTTGGGTTCCAAATGTTCATTTTCCAGGATGTAACTCAGAACGCCCACCAGTTTTCGGTTGCACCTTGAGCATTTCTTCATGACTGGCACCACTATAGCCAGTGACATTTGCGTCTCCATGACAACATTGACACCCCATGGCGACACAGGTGGCCCAAAACCACAGGGGTCAAGTTACAAGTAAGAAAAAAATTAAAGGAACCACCATAGTAAGGTCAATCAAAAAAGATGAAGCCTACATGTTTCCTCGTCTTGCAACCTGCTCTATTTTTAATATCAGATTCAAATATGTCTTCGATTCACATGACTTTGGCCTGCATGTTGTGATGACTTTTTGATAAATCCGTTTCTCTTCTCGATCGTCGCAGTCGTCGCAGTGTCCATGCTGAATGCTGAACCAATTGCAGAACATCAATGACTCATCTGTTGTCCATCTCTTGGGTACAGATCTGAAAAACGAAATGTGACCGAAAATGGCCACGGTGCGAGAAATCGACGGCGATGTAGAGTTTTTCGACCTGGGTCTTTGTCTGAAACGGAATGCTAAAAGTGTGAAGCACCTAAAACAGATAAACCCCAACTTCAAACCACCATAGCCATGCAAACCCACCACGGATGATGATGATGATGATGATGATGATGATGATGATGATGATGATGATGATGATGATGATGATGATGATGATGATGATGATGATGATGATGATGCTGATGATGATGATGATGATGATGATGATGATGATGATGATGATGATGATGATGTTCGTGATGTTCGTGATGTTCGTGATGTTCGTGATGTTCGTGATGTTCCGGTGGAAAATCCAAGAATGACATCATTTGACAACTTCGGGATCAGCATCATGCCACCTTCTCGAGTCTCTCCGCGCCACTGTTGTACAGTAGTCTGATTGCTATGTGAAGGTCTAGTAAGCTAACACGGCAATGGAATATCCCCATTTTCAGTAGGAAATACATCTTCAATCCGGGTCCATTTTCCAGCCCGCTACATTAGTTTACCAGAGCATAACGAATCATTGCCACATCAACTGGCTGCCCTCCTTAAAACCTCACCCGGGCCCACTCAATGGCACTTCCAGCGAGCTAAGAAACAATGGGCATGGTGTGTATCTATGCTCATGGATACCGCTCCAAGATTGGATAAATGATGTTGATTTTACTTCACCAACCTCTATGAAATGCAGAAAAAATATGTGTTTTGCGTGTGGTTGGGTGAGATCGTTATGCGTTGTTTGCCCAGATGCTTGATATTTATATCATGCACGTCTATTTATAGTAGTTGCAAGAGTGGAAGAACTCTTGGTTTTTGGGGTCCTTGGGTCCCACTAAAAATTGGAGAATTGTACTACATATAGGAAGGTCATCAATTGAAGTGCCATGATCTTCATTCTGAGTTTGACAAAAGGCATCTCCCAATTTAACTTAGATGATCCATGTTTTGATTCAAGGAAAGCAGAATACAATTTAAAAAAAAACAAGTGACCCCTCCCAAAACACCACCATAAACCCTCTAGACATTTACGATATTATATCTGGCCAAATTAGAAGATTTCACCAACCTGGATGTCCCTGAAATAAGGGGTTCCATTTCCCTTCCAAAAAGCTACCTTTTGGGGGAAATTGGTCGTCGTGTACCTTCGCTGAAGAAATACAAAAGGACCATTCGCCCCACGCGAAACCGATGAAAAAATCTGCGAAACCAACCACATTTCAGAAAGGGAAATCTTCCTGTCCATCAGGGGTCATTTACCAATTCAACCACCCCAAACTTCAATGCACTACGATTTTTGTGGCCCAAAATGGCTTATTTAACTCCACTTATAGGGCGTTTTAACCCCACTTACCCATTTTTGTAAAGCCATTTATATATATTGGATACAAAAATGTCACTCCAGATATAATGGGGTCCCATTTCATGACCCCTTTGCCGTTAACCTCACCTCCCTGTTGCTCCGCCTGCATTTGACCCACATCCTTCTTGAGCTTCTGGAGGAACTCCACCAAGCGCCTCCAACCGGGCTTGTTACGCCATAGGCCATTCGGAACATGCCTTGCAACATATCCCACAAAAAACAAACCTTAGCACCAAACTGTCAAAAAGCGAAGCTCATACCCCACCCAAAAAATGATATGATATATGATATATGATATATGATATGTGATATATGCTATATGATATATGATATATGATATATGATATATGACCTTCATGCATACTTTCTGATACCATCACATCTCACATCCTTCCCCCTTTGTTGCCCGCCTGGAAGCATTGCCAGCTTGTTGAACCTTGGCCTCTGTTGTTTTACATCGTTCCTTGGCTTGTTGATTCTCACCCTCCAACGCCTCGAACGTTGCTGAGCTGCAAGGCAAGGTCAGCGGAAAAAAACATCATGGGAATCTACACAAATTACCCCTTAGCAAGGGTCCAACTACTCCCACTGGAAAAATAGGTGTTTTTTTTTAAAAGGCGTTAATCTTCGCGACAGGGGTAGTTGTGATGTAGTTAGGGGCTATGAAAAACATGTTTGCAACACCCAAAACAAATAGATGCCAGGATCGGATGCAAGAAAAACCTTCATCTCAGGGGAGAAATTTTGTCCTCCTTATTCTTCATTGGGTTTAATTGGCATTTTTCTGCCACAACATCACGGTTTTTGTAGCCAAAGTTAGCTGCACCTGGAGTTTCTTCGCCAATTCCGCTTTGTCTGCTTCCAACTTTGCCAGTTCCTGGTGGCGTTTCACTGCTAAATGTACCAGTTTCTCTTGGAAAGAGGTCAATTTCCAACCAGCTATGTTAGTGCAGTATCTTACGACAAAATTTCCTTCAAGTTCATCATAACTCGGATCATCTTAGATTTAGTACTGGTAGTCCCATCATTCTCTAAGGCACGAAACACTGAAGTGGTGACCATGACCAACCCACCCCTTCACCCCATGGTGCCCAATGCCATCCCCACTGCCATTTCCCTACCTTCACTTGTGTCTCATTCTGCTTGTTCAGCACAGCCATCTCCCCCACCGGCTTGGAGGCCTTTCCATTACCCCCCGAAGTTTAACAGCACGAAAGCCCCTAAAAAATGGATGGTTGGAAAACGACTAGTTTCATCCTTGGGAAGGTCACTTTTTCAGGGCCAAATTTCGAAATGGTTGTTTCTCAACTCGGAGCGAGGATTTTTGGAGACAACACTGGTGATGATGGTTATACATCCTTATGCGTGTCATGTTTAAAAGAAAACATGTTTGGGGTGGTTGTTTACCCACATCAGAACAATGATCCTAATGTAGAGGTAAAACATACAACAAATGAATAATATCAGATGGTATAGGATGTATATGTTCCCTGCTATCAATGCACCAATACCATTCGCCCTCCACAAAACATGTAACTGGAACCCGCACGAGCTACGTCGCACGCTTGAAAAGAATTCTTTCAAATTTGGATGTCCCAAAATGTGTGTGAAGCCAAAAAAATGATCGAAAAACTTTGATTTCGAGATTCGTTTCCATTTGGGTGTTTCCTTACATGGCGGTACCCCCAAAACACCCCCAAAATGATCATTTTTAGGTACCACCATTTTAGGAAACCCCCATTTCAACATTGCACCCACTTTTCTAGGCATTTTTGGGCCCTATTTGTTTCACCCATCTTTCGGAGTCACCCGAGTCAACATCAACTGACCAAAACTGCTTCTCGTTCCTAAACCTGAATGTTTCGGGTTTTTTTCCGGGGGAAAAAAATCCCTTACAAATTAAATCACCAGCAATTTGGGGGTGACCAAACCGGTGGTATAAAAGGTTGGTAAAAAATTCGCCGAAAGAACTTTCGTCCTGCACCTGTTGCAACTGCTCCTGTAACTCCTTGACACGTCGTTCCAAGTGGTTGGTTTGTGCCTGACGAACCGCAACTTGGGGCGAAAACGTCAAGGATGAGAGTTTTTTTTGCAGATGGGACGCCTTACAAACAAACTTACATAATTGTACTGTATATTAAGTATATAATCATAACTTACATATATAATTATACTGTATATAGTATATAGTCATATATAATCATTTTAATCATATTATGACGGTGATTTGATGGGTCTTTTTTTTGACCCTCCAAACCACCAAGATGTTCATGTTTAACTTCGGAGGGAATCCTCTGGCACTATTTCAAGTCCACCAGGATTTTGATATATAGAAAGACCCGAACATTGCTAGGGAACTAACCTTTGAAAAACGAGGGGGCTGGAAGACGAATGTTTTCGGCCCTTGGGGGCTAAGGTATCTAACCAGATTAGTTGGCCCATTTTCGGAGGATGGCGCTAGAAACTGCTATAGGATCCCATTTTGCGTATACAGTAGATCGATTGGAATTTGCCTTCGGCAAAGTTGGCTGTGGCTATCATTTCTGTGTATCCTGCATAATACTTCCAAATTTGCATAATATTCGTAGTTGGCATCATATCACATCATATCCTTGCAAAGTTCCACCAGATTTGGTGGATTTTTCTGGGTTTTCAACAGGTTTTTGACCCGAAGTTGCCTCGGTCAACTGCTGATTGGCTGTCTCCCCGCGCCGTGCAGTTTCAGTGCTGCGGGCCGTTACCTGAAGAGGAATTCGGGGCCGGTGTGTGTACATATATAAATGTATTTAATAAGTATACATATATATATATATGTAATTACATGCTTACGCTTTTACATATAGATATGTATGTGTATATATATATATATCATCTATGTGTGTGCATATTATGTCTGGGTAGTTACATAGATACATAATATACACATATATATGTATATATCAACGCAAAAGGCATATCCAAAGGAATCACAGAGATAGATATAGCTAAATACATAGTAGAGGTGAAAATTCCAAAAATATTTGAGTTGCCACCACCTAGCGACCTAAAGTCAATGGAGTTTCCTGGTTCCCTTAATAGGTGGTAGGTGATATATATTCCCCCGATTGGCAGTATATACCACTTATATACAACTTATATATTGCCTATTGGGTGATTATATATCTATATATCACCTACCACCTATTAAGGGAACCAGAAACAGCTGTTGATAAAGCAACCTATCTTTTGTTTGGTGTTTTTTTTGTTCACTGCTGCTCATCCCATCTGGAAGTTTTCCTTTCGGTGCCTGAGCAGTGCCGACATCTTGCTCCATATGTTGCACCTCAGAAGAACATTTCACGTATAGCATCCATTAAGAAAGCTAGAGTGTCAAAGGGAATATTTCACGATATCTATATTTATATGATATCTGTATATATTTCTATGATATTCATTTCTATGATATTCATTTCTATGATATTTATTCATATGATATTCAGTTATGTGAAATTTATCAATATATCATGTAATTTAGGCTATCTATATAGATTTCTATATTATACAGGTCTGCTACATGGAATGTGTATAATCACATGTACTGTACATTAGTAAATCAACTTGGAGGGGGTCACCTAGGTGTCAATTTCCAAGATGAACCATGCTATGTCACATGTTCTGTCACCTGACCAAGAATAGTCACTGTTCAAAACAAGTCCATGACACTTGAACAATAATTGATAGGATCCATGTATGCTAAGATTTTATCTACGTTTACCATTTGCAAAAATCACCCATTCCTGTAGGTAAAAAATAGCAGTCCCATCTGATTTATAGAACATGTCCAACTTCATGCTTCAAAACCTCCTACCTCTGTAACCCCTGCTGGGTCCTGTTGCAGCTCTACAGTCGATTCATTACCGTCGCCAGGGGTGATTTGCTGGAAGGCAACCATGACTGGACCAAACCATACTTGGTTCCGAAACCACTTACAAACATCGCATGTCAACTTCTTTCGAAAACAAGGAGAAAAATCCTTTTCTACAAATAAGCCCCCCGGCTTTTTAGGAGAGACGTTTTGTTCAAATTTCAGAATTTTAGTCGCACTTCAACATCCAAGGTACCCACAAAACCCAAACCATTAACCGCGGCTTTCTTCAGAAAGCACCTGTTCCAAGACCTTTTTGTATTGCTTGCCGAGTTTATTCAACTGCTTCTCCACCTTCTCCGCGGCCTGGGGATTTGTGGATCCCATGTCAAGCATTCAAGACCCATGGTTTGAAAATCACAAGAAAATCTCATCAACAACACGGGTTGGTGGTTGAACCAACCCCTTTGAAAAATGTGAGTCAAATTGGAAATCTTCCCCCAAATAGTGGTGGAAATAAATAATCTTTGAAACCACCACCTAGATAAATTCTATACTACGTCTTATAACTTCAAGAATGTCTTGCAACTACTCCTACAATCTCAGGTCGACAATCTGACACAAACATGGCTTTAGGGTGCTTTAAAAAAAACTCCATTTTCCACCATCTTCAAGCTGAAAAATCCTACTCAAATGAACTATTGTCACTTGAAACAATTTTGGAAAACCTGTATATACCTGGAGCCCCAATGACCTCAATTTTTGAAGGTCAACCCCTCAAATAACATGGCTTTTTCCAACCAAAACAAGGGTCATTCTGGTTCTAGGTACATTCACGGTTTTTTTTCAAGGGATTCTTAGATACCCCCCAACCCAATTCCTTACAAGCTCCGCAACAATCACATTTTATGAAATGTCTGGCGACTCAAACGATAACGGAAGTGCGTGTCCCTTTGTACCATACTTTGGGTAACAGACATGTTCTTCAACTTTTTAGTTTTTACTTTGCCTACCCTCCCAAAATCCTGGTTCAGTGAAAAATGGGTGTATCTCCGATAGGATCGTTACTTTTTCAATTATCCAGGCATTTTCCACTGAACCATGATTGTGGCAGAAAAAGTATATTGGATCTACCCCCCACCCAGGATTCCAGTCACCAACAGGATTGTTACATTTTTAGTTGGGGAATCCCAACCTAAACCTTTTGTTTGCCACGATTGCATCCTGGCTAGTATGTATATATATATATATATACATAATATGTTCATAGTAACATTAGCAACTACAGTCGACCCCACACCCTTTCGAATCCCACAAAACCTTTTTAGGTCCCATCCACACCTGTATTTGTCGGCTCATCGCCTTGTTGTTGATCTGGCACCATGGGGCTCGGTTGGACGGCGTGCTGAACGAGTCCGGGGCTTTGGGCTTCAGATCATTTGGATTCCCACAATGATAATGGCAAGTCAACCTATCCCCTCCTAACATACCCCCCCAGAAACAAGGCCTCATTAAGGGTTAATCGTTGGTTTCCCTTAATAAGACCCTATTAAACCCTTATTTCTGGAGGGGGTGGTACCTTTGGGGGTTGGTGGACTTACCACCAAATGATCAAACTAACACCTGTGACCTATACCCTCAGAAAAACCTAACATAGCTGGCTGGAAAATCCGCCATGAATGACGATGTATCTTCCATAAAAAAGGCCGACTCTCCAGCGATCGTCATGTTAGTTTACTAAAGGGGTATATTACCGGGTATATACTGTATATAGTTCGTGTTTTTTTTCAAGCCAATGAAAATTACACTGGAAATTCAATCTGCACAAATCAATTTGAATCATCTGAAGCCATGGAGGTTTCCTTGAGATCTTTGGAAGGCACGGATCCTTTCCCCGATTGACGAAACGAGGTTTCCCACTTCGCTGCCCACGTTCCGGACCGGGTCCAGGTCGGGCCAGCATCTATATAGTAAGGGTTCCAACAAAAGATGGACCCCTACTGGTTATATATACAGACATATAAAAAGCCTTATAAATGGGGAACTTGGGGTTTTTTCACAAACCTATAAGTGGAGTTATTTGAGCCCCTACTTATGTTAAAAGGTAGGGGGGCCCACGCTGAATGGTTACTTACAACTTACAATCTTCGCTTGAAAGATCAAATCCCAAAAGCTTTCCATCACACTTTTGACTTGCCTTCCAATCAAACTTCTCACATTCCATTGGTTCCCCTCCGAACGAAATGCATAAACTCCTTGGAAATCATCGGTGGAATTCATGCAATGTCTACATTCTCTGCGTTGTTGGGGTCAAATCATTCATACCAACCCCACAATCAATCAACACTAACGCCTGACCAGATATGAACCAAACCACAAATTCCAGTTTGAAGACCAGGAATGACATCACATGATTTTCTTTGGCTGCCAACAACGATTCTGATAAGCTACAGATTCCACGATTGGGATTTACATCTTGGATGGGAAAACAAATTTAAGTTCATGGACTTCCCAAATTTATCTACTGTAGGTGAGTGATAGACTGATAGATAATTATATAACCTGTATATGTATATATATATATACATATACAACATGTATATGTATATATGTACAGTATACAAATATAGATGTACAACATTCATTCATCTTACATATTATATACTTAGGGAATCACCCTGTCATGACCATCTGCCTGTAGTTGTAGGAGCTCCTACAGCTGAAGCAACATGGGGTCGTTTCAATCGTTTGCCCAGAAAAAATCCACTGGGTTTTTGTGGCGGAAATTGGGTACCAAAACAAGGACGGTTCCTCTAAAATAGTGTGATGTTTTTGTTTGAACTATTGATCTTAGGATTAAAAAATGTTGAAGTTGAAGATTCCCCAAATGGTCAACCCAAAACGATGTCAGAAGTAAAAACTCTCCTTGGTCCAATCCAAATGCAATCTCAATGTATGAATGTATGCATGAAAATCCAAATGACTTAAACTTGAGAGATGACTTCGATTTACTCGAAGTTTAACAGCTCGCCTCTGAAAATGGATGGTTTGAAGACGATCCTTTCCTATTGAGAAGGTAACGTTTCAGTGGCTATGTTAAGTTTCAGGTAGTGGAAGCCTTGTCAATTCATCCTTGGTTTCTTTCAGCTAATCTCACTGGTGATAGCTGACATGCCTCAGCAAAGGTAGCATACCCGAACCCCATCCTAGTGGTACCACCGCTACCCCGGGAGGTTACGCCCACCGTCATCCATCAATTGGTGTCTCAAAAGAACAACCCCTTCTGAGGGTGATCCTTGAAAGACCCCCCCCCAAAAAAAAAATGGACCTTCATCGCAAAATGAAACCTGCATGTCTGTTGTATCTGTACACCTCTGAAAATTAACATGGAACCCAAAGTCATGAAGGTTTGCTTCAGATGATTTTTCCTTTTCAAACAGGTATATAATTTTCAGGTTCCATGTTAATTTT
The DNA here is from genome assembly GCA_000507305.1 of Breviolum minutum Mf 1.05b.01. Taxonomy (NCBI): domain Eukaryota; class Dinophyceae; order Suessiales; family Symbiodiniaceae; genus Breviolum; species Breviolum minutum. Next base: position 88,507 of record DF239865.1, read on the forward strand.
CTAGGGTGTATCCAGATTATTTCTTCCACCCCGAGTTCCCAAAGGTCCCGTTCAATCTCTCCACAGGTTTCATGTTGCCAGGCACCGATATCACTGTCGATGACCTTGTAGGATGACGGCTTAACCAGTTGAGGTTGATAGCTGCTTCGTGTTATTTACAGGGTTCTGATACCCTCTGGTAAACCAACATAGCCATGGAAAATCCGCATTTTGAATAGGAAATATATCTTCAAAGGGTCCATGTTCCATTGCTATGTTAGATTACCGGAGGGTACATCTTAGGTGCTGCAAGATTTCAGCTCACAGGCGCTTGATCGTTCCGAAATTCGGCGGACCATATGACCGGAAGAAAACGAGAAAAAAAAAACGACAAAAACCCAAACCAACGAAACCCTTTGGACGGCGGATTCTTTCTTTTTGGCATGTTTTGAATATCACCACTATCATCATTACTAATACTGTTGATGGTTCAGAAATCCGGCGATCACCAGTTGACATGGTAAATATCCCATTATTTACAGGGTTTCATACATCACAGGTGGCACTATCATCGACATTATTGTTATTATCATTATGACGATGATGATGGTGGCGGCGGCCCATGTCTTGGCAATCCTTAAAAATACCCCTTAATAAAAAAATCCTCTGATTAAATCACCAATCACCAAACCTTCCAGGTACCCAATCAATTGGAGGTTCACTTGGGTGTTACATTCCAAAATTCACTCAGATTGAATGCAACGCATTCCTCATGAGTTTCAGGAGGATCATATCAATCCAGCTAAGGTAACTGGGGGTTTCTAAGGTGCAAAAAAAACTTGGATCCCAGGTGTTTCCTTGTGCAAGAACCACTCATGTTCCTCCAAAAAAAAAGCTTTGAACCTAAGTATCCAGTTGGGAAAAAAAAATATACTTCACACATGCCAAACTAAAAAAAACAACACACCTGCTTTCCTTGGCCGTTTTTTTTGCATGGGTTTATTCCTCACTCACTTCCATCATTTTTTCTCCCGTGTTTTTTTTCCGGGGGGAACCTTCGCTAAATCAGGTAGGAGATTCTCTTGAGCCCCTGCAGGCCATTGGCTTTTCACCGCCTTCGAAGGAAGCATTTGTTGGGGAGGTTTTTGTGGAAGGAATTTTTGGGGGTTGGTAAAAATCATCCACAAAAAAAAAACTGAGTGGAAAAAAATGAGTGATGAACTTTTTGTTGAGTGAATTAGTTTTTGGCTATTGATTCACATCTTTTTTTCCACGTAATCTGGGCTCGTGCAAACCATCCCCAACCAATTGCTCATTTGCTGGTCATTTAGTATTTGCTCATCACTAAGCACCGGCCAGTACAAAAAAAACACCTCCAATGCCAAACTTTTGCAGGTCATTTTTTTTTGGTAGGGAGGATGGTCAACGCCCAGCTGATGCACTGATTTGCAGCGATCGCGCCTCGGTCCGTGCACCAGCGGCCGCCAGCTGTTTCTCCAAGTCCGCGATGATGTTGCGCAGGTCCTGGGTGGCACCCAGCGTGGTGAAGTGGAGTACACTCCCTACAACTAACATGGCCTCTCAAAATGGTGGTTCCAATAGGAATCTCCTTTTCCAGTGGTCTATTTTCAGGGGCTATACACCCCAGAAATGTAAGGGCTTGATACCCAAAATGGCCATATATTTCCAAAGAGATACACTTTCCAATCACCAGCGCCTCATCTTGGTCATTGCCAAAGTGACCTAACCCCCTCAAAGCTGATTCCATGATTCATTAAAGATATATACTATTATCCAGTCGATCTAAATATAGAAAATCCTACCTTCACCCTTACCCTTAGATTTGGGGGAGGCCTTGACCTTTCCTTTGGGTTTTCCCTTCCCAGTAGCTTTCCCCTTGACATTTCCACCCTTCTCACCATCATTCCCCAAAGTTTTTGGGTTGAAAAAAAGGTAGTACAGGTTTTTTGTTGGGGGGAAGCCACCAGTACCATGCCAACATGGCTGGTGAACCTACCCACCTCCCTCCTATAAACCCCCCTCAGAAATAAGGATAAGAAGGCGGTTTTTAATAAGGCCTTATTAAGGGAAAGGCCACATGGGTTTTCATAAGCCCTTAATAAGGTCGGCTAATTCTTTGGGGGTTATGTTGACTAGCCATAATAAGTGCAAAGGTTGGGATTTCCCTACTAAAATGAAGGTTTAGGGTGGTTACTTAGGGTGGGGTGGGGGTAAGATTTCACCAGCTTCACCCTCCCCGCCCGAGGCCGAGGCACCTGCTCCTCAGCCTCCCCAGGCGCTGGAGGCACCACGCTCTTGGCGACGCTGGAGGCTCCGGGAGAGGCACCGGGTGAGGAGGCGCTGGGGGAAGCGGAAACGCCTCAGGGTGGAAGCCAACAACAAAAATGCTAATATAGCATGGTACACATATTATATGTATGTAAATATATTTATATATTATGTATATGTATTTACATGCGTATGTATTTTTGTAAAATAGATTATACATATACATATTTGTTTATAAATTGTAGCTACAGATAAATGTATTCGTATATATATATATATACGTGTATAAAATATATATACATGGTGTGTATATATACATATACATATATTATATATATATATAGGTTTTTACACCAATCGCATTTGCGTGTTGTAAAATCCCTCAGTTTTCCCCCTCCTTAGCTCAGTTTCTGCTGATTTGGGAAATCCAGGTGAATTCACTAGATGCCCCCGCAAAAACTAACATATTGCGAGTTCCCATTAAAATAGTGCCTTTTTACGGGATATGCTAGTTTTCAGCATATGTTCACAAAAGATGTTGGGTATAGAAGATGACATCCTACAGTGAAGACCGTATTTTCTGACGCACCTTCGACGACTTTTTTGGCTGGCGATCTGTTCCTCCCAGCGCCTGTTGCTTCTTCGCAGGCCAGGGTTGATCCGAAAATTGCTCGGTTTCCCGCGAAACCGCGGTTGCGTTTCTGTACACGAGGAAATCGAGGATGCTTGAAATAAAGTTGATTGTCTTTTCTTTAACAACCATCTATATTATATATAAATCCAATATGAATAAAAAGTAAATGCATCCAACCCCCGGGTGTTGTTCCGCTGAGTAACCAGCTTTGATCAACTCTCACACCAAGCGAAGGCTCCCAAGGGTCCCAAGTAGACCCCCCGGAGCGGCTGGCCGCCGCCATCTGTGACCCTGTGACGAATACCTGGTTCATTGAAAAACAAGGGGCCCGGCTGGGATGTTCCGGATGAATTTGAGTTCTGTTTTTTGCCGTTTTTTGAATTAAGCTTTTTTCACCACCATTGCTATTTTGAAACATCACAAAAAAACGGAGCTCATCAGATTGTAGACCACACTGGATACATATTTCAGCATCCAAAAAAAACACCAACACTGATAGGTATCAGATTTTTTTGGGATATCGCCCGAAATGGTGCCCATTAATTCACATCTCTATGAACAGTATAAGACATGTTGCGATATCAACTTTGGCAGAGCTCCTTTTTTTAGTGGGCAGGGTGAAGCTGAATTTTGACGGAGTACCTTACAAAAACGGAATAAAGTGCGCATGAGTTCAGCAGTTCATCCCAAAAATGAGCTAGAAAAACATAGAAAAACAGTCGACCATCCCTGGCATAGTCATTCACACACCTCCCTCATTGTAGAGGAAAATAGTGCCTAAGAAGCTTTCGGTACATATGTAAAGCCGTTATTGTTGGGCGGTTAGGTTACAGGGTCATGTCTTGGTGGAAAACAGCAAGACAATGTTGCGAAGAAACTCGTTTTGAAGTGAACATGAGCAGAGCAGCAAGTTCATAACTTGCTAACCTATGGGTGCTTAAATCTGTCCCAAATCAAAGAATGCACCAAATTTAAGCAATGATTCGATGTCCAAGTTGGCGGAAAATCTCCTATCCGTTCATGTTCGGGGGGAGTGTTTACCAAAAATCGCATAAAAAAGGTGAAGAACCTTTTCCCGTCTTTTCCCAACAATGCACGTTTCCGGAGGTACAGCTTGCAGGGGTTCGAAATGCTAATGCCAACCCAGCCCCACAAATTGTTTCGTTAGTGGCAAAGTTGAAAGCAAACAATTGATTTGGGGATGTTCGATGCGCTCATTTCCCCCTAATGTCTGGAGATATTCGATGATGTATATACCGGATGTATAGCTCCACTCATTGCTCCCGAAACCGCTATACCACCTGGAAAGTAGATGGCACAACTCCCATGTATTGGTTTATCATGGCCCCTTACTAAGACATTTTGTGGGAGTTGCGCCATCTACTTTTACCACGGTGTACTTAAAAACAGAATCAGGTCTCAATTCGTGGCCTGCGCGTTCTGTTTCGTCACACCACAAGTTCGGCCGGATTCCCCGCGATGCAGGACAAATCCATGCAATATCCTTGGTGTGAAGTGGTCGAGCCCGGACAAATTATCACCATAGATTAGTGCTCGTGGTGACCCCAGAAACCAAAAACAAAAATTACCTGTGAAGGTTCCCACATGCTTCATCCTTAGCAACAGTTTATCCATTCTGACAGCACCTGTCATGCAGTATGGAATGCATAAGCACAAGTTGGATAAGCACAAGGCTCTCCCAATTGTAGTCCCAGTTGCTAGAAGAAAATTTAAAACATGGTTCCCCAGGTGATTTCAAAGGCCAGGCAGACTATTGATCCTCGTCCTCCTCATCCATCATCCATCATCCATTATCCAACATCCATCATTCATCACCTTACCTAACCCCCCCACCCGCTATTCCCAACACATTCCCTTCGTTTCCCAAAACGAGCTTCTTGGCCCTGAGGCATCAGGTAAATAGCTTCCCAAATGCGTACCACAGGAGGAATACACGAAGCCGTCCTGGCGGCCATCAAAAGTCACGTTTCGTGGAGCCCACAGCTGGAAGCACCCCCAAATAGGTTTCAACAAAGTGACTGATGGGTGCTTCCGATTGGTGGTTTTTACCTATTTAAAGGTATGCCAAAAAAAAATGTGAATCTTCCCCCGAGTTCCAGATTGATACAATTTTTTTGGTTCGATAACGTCCTTAGTTGAAACCAGTGCTTACAAAAATGGTAAACTCCAGTGGTGAACATTGGAACAACTCCCTCCAAGCAGTTGATATAAATCTCATTTCCTCATAAAATTGGAGACCCCAACACTACTGCCTGCCAAAAACCCAGCGAGTTCACCCCACGGCCAATTCGCCCTTTTCCACTCCTTGTCAACGGTCACATGTTCTGAGAAGACCTCCTCCTGGAAATCAGCAATTTTTCAGCAGCAGCAGCAGCAGCAGCATGGTAACACCTCCGCATAGTAGTATGATCTATCTACCCTCACGGGAATTAAAATATCTCCTCTAAAGCTATATAGTTGTGAAAATGAGTTTCCTCAGGTGTTCCATAGATTCCATGCGGCCCATGGATTAGCCCAACGGATGGCCTTTAAACAGATACGGGCCACAATTCCATTGAATGGGGTGAATGCCCAACTTGTTTTTTTGTTAAACAAACTTTCCAAAGAGAAACTTCAATCTCACGTGAAACTCCAATCTCCGGAGTTCCCTACTTTGTTCCAATTCCCCTACCACCCCCTCCCTCAGCTCCATGCAACTGCCGGTCCCACCCCCGGTACCAACCACCGACCTTCCGAAAGGATGGCCAGCCATGTTCGTCAGTATCTGCCTTGAAGTCTGCCAAGCTCCTGTAGCTGTTGGTATGTTTCATCCGTTTTTTTCCAGCCCATACTGTTGATGGATCAGAAATCCTGCACTACCGCCTGGGATGGTTTAAAACCCTATAAATAATGGGAGAATCATCATCCTTGGTGGTGCACTGTTTTGTCCATCAACAGTATGATTTGATAACGAATCCATTTTTCGTTAGACAGTACATATACTCTGTTGTTATGTAGAATATACATATATGGGGGTGCTCCCCCTACCCAGTAACAGTGGCAAATGAAGGCTTTTGAGGATCACTGAGCCTACAAATGCAATGTCACCCTGGTGGTGACTGGCATTCTGGGATGGGTTTGGCATCCTGTATATGTATCTACCCTCCCAGTACTCAAACAGTTCTTTGTGCTAGAAGTCACTCTTATAAGACAACCGTTTTGGATAGTTCTTATTTCGAGGTGTACATCATTTCAAGTAGGTTTATACATACATGTATTTCTGATACACAAAAATTCCTGAATCATGGATTGAAAAACCTTTCAGGTTTGCCAATCAGTGGTTTCTTGGGAGTTATGATTGATTCTTGTTGTGTGAAATCAAACCGTTGCAGTGATGACTTGTCCCTCAAAAAAGTTGAATGATATGCCGCGCCAGTTAATGGGGTTGAAACAAACTGATTCATCCCAAAAGTATGCGCCCACATACTTGGCACCGAATGAAGTGTGTGATATTTTCCGACGGGGCCGAGGCTGCTCACCATTGATTGTTTGTTGGAAACCCATTCTTTGTTGAGTTGCATCGTACCGCCAATGATTTCGATTGGAACACTCATATTACTGTATCAAAAAAAAACGCAATGCCGAGCAGGGCCAAAAAAGTGTTCCATGATGTTCCCAAAACCCACACCCCACTTGGAAGATCATCCCACTTAGTAAGTGGCTAAGAACTCTGATGCTCGTAAGTCCCGTAAGGTTGTGTTTTCCCCCTTCCAAATGGGTTTTGTTTTCATGGCTTATATATACAGGGGTTGCATCCTAATAACTTCATTTGTGTCCCCCGAAAATTGGAAACATGACTTCATGTGTGACAAAATATGTCAAAATCCAAATGGAAAACATCCAGTTGGGAGAAAACCCCCAATCCTCCAAGCAACCCCCTGATTTTTTTGGGAGCCCCATGTCGGCACCTGTTCACGGGTGCTTTAAACAAAGGCACACCGCAGGTGGAATCCTCAAGGTCACGACGAAGGTATTGGGTGAAACCCATGGCCACCACCCTTGGAACCCCGAGGAAACCCATGGAAAAAATGGAGGGTTTTATTAAGTAATCCCAAGAAATATGGGTGAAATAACCCCTAAAAATGAGGGAAACATGGGTTCTCATGGTTAGACAGTGAAGATTTTTACCCTCAGCCATGGTTCTAAGCCATCTAGTTTTCCACAAATCTGCCGTGGTTATCTTTACTGATTTGCAGATTTGCACGGATTCTCTGAAAATTCATTTTAAAAAAAGTGTATACACAATATAGATTTCAATGAATGCAAAGACCAAGCCATTTACAATTATATAATATGTGCATATATATATATATATAAATACATATATATATATATTATATATGTATATACAGAGTATATCAAGTACGTCATAATTGTGCTTTTCGCGAAAAAAAAACACGTTTAGTGTGTGTTTTTCATACATGTTATCCATTGCCTGCATCTTTTTTTGGGGGGGTGCCACTTTTCTCAACCAACTTCACCCGCCCAAGCGGCGTAGAAGGTGGTCACACCGCTCAGCTGCTTGAAGAGAGCAATGTCAGGAGCCTTTACAAAGGTGACCGAGGTTGGATATGGGGTCAAGGATGATAGGGTGATGGCAATCTTAGTCTGGTTGGTGGTTGAACCAACCCATCTGAAAAATATGCTCGTCAAATTGGATCATTTCCCCAGGTAGGGATGAAAATTAAAAATATTTGAAACCACCACCTGGTAGTGGTTACCACCCTGGAAATTTTAATGGCTTTTGAACCCAAACATGGAGGTTTGGTTCAGATGATGTTCCAGATTTCAACTGGGTGATTTTTAAGTCCCATGTCAGTTTTCCGGGGTGCAGCCGGTGGGTATTTTCTATTACACCCCCCCAAACAAACGACGAAGCGCTGACAACTGAAGAAATGGTTGCAAAGGCTGGGAAAGCAAAAGAACTGGAACGTTGCTCAATGTATGATATGTTTACCTACATCTACCCCTAAAAACTACCCAGTTTTGTAGGGTTTCATAGGCCAGCCAGTCCCATTGAGCATCTGGGTTTGTAAAAAACTCATCTCTTTTTGCGGGTGGAGTTCCATGCTACTTTTGTGTGGATTACTTAGATGATCCGGGTTGATCGTGATTTGTGGTGTGTAACATTCTAAGAGCGTTGGAACTCCAGTACATCTCCTCTCTTGTCCAACAACATGGTTTACACCACCCCAAAAAACTAACATGACAATGGAAAACAACCAGTTGAATCAGTTGAAGATGTATCTCCTATTAAAAATGGTGATTTTCCAGCTATAGCCACGTTAAACGATAGTTTACTGGTGGATATATCATCTGATATCCTACGATTTTCCACTTGCCCAACCAACCATGGAGCATCCAAATACTTGGATGATGGGCCCCTCAGTAGTGGGGAATCCTAGTTACCAAGGCTGGTATCACCCCCTGACACAAACAACCACCAAGAAACCTGACTTTGAAGATTTCACCAAACCAACCAATATCTATGAAACAAAAACCACCAAGAGCAACTCATGAGTTCAGTTCATGGATGTTTTTTCCCTCGGAATCCTTTTAAAAAACGTATGAATGCCAGGGTTTTTTGAGGTCAATGCGATTTGTAATTTGTAGAGAGGTCCAACAACGATCACGCCAAGCAGCTTGGTAGAGGAACTGTGGCTCAGCATAGACCTGACCATACACAAACCAACAAAAACCATGCTGGGAGGTTCTTCACACTCCATCTTTTACAGTGTTTATGACAAGTCAACCTACCCCTAAAAGCCTGATTTCATTGAAAATAATCATTCATAAACCCTTTTTTCAGGCAGTGCTTGCTGAATGGAGGAAATGGACGGAAAGGTTGTAGGTTGACTGGGCATAAAAGGGTTTGGCGCCGTTTTTACTGCCCTATATCACCCATACCTTACCTTTTCCACTTGATTGGGCCCCGTATAGTTCTCAGTAGCTTTTATATGACTACCCTGGTGACTGGCTGGCATCCCAAAGTAGTACCCACCCACCCCACAAAAAATGAACTCGAAATCTTCGAGTCAAGGGACCATGTTAAAAGGAAATGAATCCACCAGTGGATAATAGTGAAGTTCCCCAGTATTTACGACGGGTTTTTTGACATCACAGGTGGTTGCTTGGGATTTCTGAACCATAAATCCTGCATCACCTGGGATGTATGATACCCTGTAAATAATGGGATAAACTACCAACCTCAACTGGCGAAGTTTTCAAGTATTGGTTCCACTCACAACCATCCCCTGAAAACTAACACCCATCTTGCAACCATCAATTTTCAGGGGATGTTTGTTACTAGTTGGTGGTTGAACCAACCCATTTCAAAAAAATTACTGTAGTCAAATTGGATCATAAAATTTCCCCACAAAAATTCGGGGAGTCCGAAATTTTCCATCCCAAAATACTTTGAGTTGCCACCACAACCTAGTCACTTGTTTTTTTCCCAACTGGTTGTTTGATAGGGATCCCTACTTCATGGTTAAAATGATAATCCCTATATAACTGAGCAGGATGTCATCCCCAAAAAAACCCAGGGATTCGTTTGAAAAGGGGGCTGTTTTTAAAGGCTCGTTACCTGGGAACCATGGGGGTTTCCCCCCTCTTCCACCTTAGTGCGTGTGTCACAGCACACGGCATCCGCCAAAGTCTCCGCAGCGCTGACGGCCACCGGCACGGTGGGCTCCTGCCGGTTGCGGCAGGGAGCCAAATGATGTTCGGGCAACCAAGATCAATGGTTGTTTCTGGTTCCCATAAAAGGGTGGGATCGGTAGGTAGGTAGCATATAATCCCCCAGTTCTGGCAAGGACTATAAGTGGTATTTTCCTGCCAATGGGGGGATTATATGCTGGAACCAAAAACAACCATCGATAAGATAGGAATGGAAAATGGATTTGAGGTTAAAACAAGTGAAGATGTATATTTGTTTTATGGAAAATGAGGGTGAATTCTCAGCTTGCTATCTTAGTTTTTTTGGAGTGTAGGAGCCTCTTGTAGATACTTGTAGTAGCAATAGAGATGGTGACTATGGTTCTTTTCTCACCCTTCGCATCATTCGAAGTCTTCAAAATAAATCAAAATCCGAAAAAAAAAAAATTAGGGCCCGGCTTACTTTTCCAAAGGCACATGCTTGCGCAAGCCTTCCACCGTTCTTTTTCAACAGCCAGGGTTTTTCCCAAGCAAAAAACATCAACCCGTTTCGATCCGTTTCGAGTCTCCCCTGAAAAGCCTTGCGGCTCGAGATATTGAAACGGAGATGCTTCTGCACCTGGGCTTCCAGGGGTTATGCCCAAGTCCAGTTGTGAGATTGCTTAGGATGATGGGACCCTACTTAGTAATGCAAGTGATTGATGACTGAGGATGTACAATTTATAGATAATACTGTAAAAATATTATATAATAGTGGTGATATGATATAAGCCATTTTCAACTCCAAAAGTCTACGAATATGTGGGGGAGGTATGATCAGGATGGTTTTTTCAATGTTACGTCTCTGTCGCATGTAGATGGTACTAAATCGCAGTCTGTACTTTGGGACTTTTGAGACCACATGAACCAAGGGTCGCAGCGGTTCCTTTTTCCTGGAAAACTCATCAAATGTCAGCGTTTAAGAAACATCACTCCCTACAACATGTAGAAGGCCTAGGAATGCTTTGAGACTTGATAAACTAAAATAAATCAATGCAGCATATACTGCTTTTTGTTCCACTGAACACGAACAGGAACTATGATTCGAGGAAGGGTCAGGGGACCCAACAACTTGCCATCGATGAAACGTTGTGGCTTCACAACCTGGGTTGAGTCAAAGCACTGGATGGCTGCAGCCATTGTACTCTGCTGGCGGTGCACTGCCCAGCGACGGAGGTTCGTCCGAGCGTGCCACAATGGATTTCACCTGTGAAATCGCAAAGATGGAAACCCGGAAACTTCGGAAGTTTCCTGGTCGCCTCCCAAAACCTTTGAAAAAAAAACTCAAGTTTTCAGCGCAAGGGATGCAAAACAACAGTGCCATATGTGTGTGTAATTTTCATCTTGAAGTGATGTGTATCTGACTCATGATTTGCCCAAAAGAAACAGAGAGAACAACAAGATCATGAATGTGATGAAGGAGAATGATGCAAGGGACCCATCTTTGAAGGGGGGCTCTGTCGATGCTTCAGAAAGTTTGGTCAACCAGTTGAAATTGGTAGCTTCTCTTGGCTACGACTCGTTTTGTAACATTGCATGCATCCAAAAAAAACAATTTCAGCGAAGAAAGACAAGTCTGAGTTTTGGCAGTTTGGGCAAACATGTTTGTTGGGGACCGGCCAAATTTGGCGCAAGTTATGATTCACCAACCTCGACGTCCTTGAAATAACCCCAAAATTGTGGCTAAGCTCCCTTTTTTGGAGCGAATAGCTCCCCCAAATATTTCTGAGTAAAAAAAAACGGGAGCCGGGTTGAGTCTTACAAAGCAAGATATTCTATGAGATTCTCATTTAAACTGGCATCTTGGTATCCATTGCCCTTCAGTAAAACTAATATGCCTGCAAATTGAAATCTCGTAGGCAGAAATACCATCTTCAAAGGATCCATTTTCCGCTCAGCCATGTTTGCTTACCTGAGTGACATTCCCATTATATCCCATCCCACATCATGCCTGTCGGGACAAGGAAAAAACTCTTTCAGGGGTGAGGTGGTTGATAGCGGTGGGGGATTCTCCATGAAAATCATTATCTTGACGACATGTTCCACAACCGTTTTTTTCCAAAAAACCACGGTCCTCACCACATGTTCACCATGGCCATACCAGCCATGCCATGCGCCGAAATCACATCCACCCCATCCGTCCGGCCTCCAGGTGTACCTTTCCCAAAGCTCCCTCCGCCCATAGTTCCAAACGTTGAATCTTTGACAGCGTCTTGGCAGAAGGACACACATTCTGATCCTGGCAGTGGGATAGAGTGTGGGGAACTCCCACTTTTCATGGTTGAAATCTGGGGGGGTAGGAAATCCACTTTTGGGCTAAGGATACATCCGCAATATGTATCTATATGTATATATACCTTTTCTTTAATGCATATGTATATATATTTATATATGAAACTAACATAGCACCTGCCAGGTTGCGCCTTCTCAAAAAGAAACGATCATTTTCCAACCATCCAGGGGTCCATTTTCAGGTGCGAAATGTTTGTTTCAGAGAGGGTATTTATATCAACTGCTGCAGGATTGCTTCCAACAGTAGTACTACGCTTTCAAATGAAAAACATGCAAGAAGGAACTCCGATTTCAGCTGAAATTTCCAGACATCAGCTTTTGAGAGATCTACACAACGGCATATCCTAAACGTGAAATAGTGAAACACCGAAGTTTTCTCGGTATTCAACGTATATACCCAAGTGCATGAAACCGTGAAATGTCAAGAGCATGGGCTGCACTGTTTATTAGTGAGGTGACGAAAAAACGTTCTTCCCGTTCAACGTTTCAACAATACATGTGACTTGATGGGAAAATTGTCAATTTTCCAGAAACTCCACATCTGCCACGGAAGTAGAATATACACATTACAGGAAAATATATACGTAGATAGTATACATATGTATGTGAATATATACATACATACATACATACATACATACATACATACATACATACATACATACATACATACATACATACATACATACATACATACATACATACATACATACATACATACATACATACATACAGATATACATACATACATACATACATACATACATACATACATACATACATACATACATACATACATACATACATACATACATACATACATACATACATACAGATGGGGTGTATCCCACTCCCGGGATGCCAGTAGAAAGTGAAGATCAATCATGGATCCTTTAATAAAGAAGTGACGGTCCTCTTCATCACTGGCAACATGGAACAGGAACACCTAGACTTCGGATCAAAACTTATTGCGTAACGTTGTTCATGATCAGTTCCATATTCATCACTTGAAATCACTTGTTCATCACTTTCCTCTTCCAAGGGTTTTGTATAAAATCTTTAAGAATATTGGTTACTTAAAGAAACTCTCGGATATTTAAATTGTCCCTTTTCAAGAATATTCCTATTTAAAAAAAACACTGCCCGCCACACCCATCCCCACATTCCCTGGCCTGTGCGCAGGTGGTTGTTTGTTCCCCCGTGGCAGGACTCCATTTATCACTGAAATCAGTCAAGGGAATTGTCACCTGACAGGAAGTTTGGGTACGCCCCTCAAGATTGACATGGAACATAATCATGGAGGTTTGGTTCAGATCATATTCCTTTTCCAAACGGGTGATTTGTAGGTTCCAGCCGTTAACCTTCCATGGTGTATGGCAAGGGAAACCAATGGATTTTGATAAAGCCCTGATCATACGGCCGGCTATTTCTGGGGGGGTACCTTAGGGGAGGGTAGGTTGACTTGCCCTGATTTGGGTATGACATTTCACGAAAAACATCAAAAAATGACTACAATTCCCTCCTTTCACCTATCGTTTTTTTGGTGATTTGTCCTCACCCTGTGCTAAGATTATAGATCCCCTGAAAACTAACATGTCCCCTAAAAAGGGACTATTTCAGTAGGGAATACATCTTCCAACCATCGATTTTCAGGGGACATGTTAGTTTTCAGGGGNCCTATCGTTTTTTTGGTGATTTGTCCTCACCCTGTGCTAAGATTATAGATCCCCTGAAAACTAACATGTCCCCTAAAAAGGGACTATTTCAGTAGGGAATACATCTTCCAACCATCGTATTTTCAGGGGACATGTAGTTTTCAGGGGGGGTAGATCCCCAGTCTCTGTTTTAAGTGCCACCACCGTGAACCCAGACACCTCCACGAAGTCGCTGCTGGCAGGAACCTGTCGAAGAAATGGATATATATATGTATATATATATACATATTTGTATATACATATACAATTATCTACCCCAAATTTTTGGAAAGTTCAAAAAATTGAAACCTAGAACAAATTTCTAATTTGAGGATCATCGACTCCATTGGATCCCCGTGAAACGGTTCCTAATATCAACATTTCAACCCACCCACCAAGCCCTACAGACAATAGCGGCCTGAAATTTGGCCTTGAAGCATCCACGACTCAAAGGTAGGGAACCACCTCCACTGCATGCATAGCTCGGTGCCATGCTACCAGATGCAAAGGATACTCGGAAGCCCTGGCGGGTTTCAAGGGCTTCAGTGATGGTGTTTTAAAGGAGGACAGTCAGATCAGTCAACGAATACTTGATGGTTTTCATGTTGCTAGTTTACTTGCGGCAGCAAATCCCCCAAAGTGATGAAATCATCCCTTTCTCTTTGGAATTTCTTTCAAAAAAAAGTAGTGGTTTTACCAAGATCAACTAACCATGAGTTGATGAGCTAAATGATGTCTTGTTTTGGGCTGCGGAACTTGGGGACAACAAACCCCTCGACTTTGGCTGCTCCGGGCAGGCCGTAAGAACCAAGGGGCCCTAAGGGAAAAACATCACACGGCAGGCCGGGAATTTGGAGAAGAAGTGACCCCTTCAGCAGTACTCGTAAAACGCCGCCAAAGGTCAACTCCCACAATTTCTTATTGGAATTTCCCCACTTCCAAGCGCATCTTTTTGACATATGTTCGGCATATTTAAAGCTCCCGCAAACGTCCCGTTGATTTGGATTCTCATCCCAACAAATTTCGACACGGAGTTGTGTCAGCTGAAAGATTTTCGGCACTGGAGTTTCGTGTGTCAACTGTAGGGTGCCGCGGTCCTGTATCTTTTTGTCGTTGAAAAATGGGCCCCTGGTTGTTTAGGGTTTATAGGGGGTGATACTGCCCAGTTAAATATGGTGATTATTTCATAAACCATGACGATCCAGGATCCCCGTCATCAACCAACCAGGATTCAATGGAACGAATCTCTGAAAAGCGGGGGTCAAAATCGTGGGGTGATCGAAAAATCCTGCCTACTCGGATGTAAGAAAGTTAGGATCAAAGGCTAGGATCAGTGGGTTATAACCCCATTTATGAGTAGGTTATAACCCATTTTACTAACTGGTTCCTACCTTCGTGGGACATCCAAGTAAACCATCATTTGATGAAGGTCCCGAAGCTACTTCTAATTTTTGCAGCGAATCACTGCATGTCAAAAATGTGTGTATATGTACATAAATATATATATATATATATATGTATGGAAATATTGTATATTGAAATACATGTACATGTTGAAATGATAAACATACACAACCATATACCATATATGCCTATGATAAACTGGCTACTGTGCACATACCACAGCTTAAGCAAATACGTTTTTCCAGGTCCATGGTCGAGTTTGATGTTTTGATTCTTGATCCAAATTTAGGTCACCTCAAATTCCACAAGACTCATATCCCTGAAAACTAACGGCTGGATACCAAAAAATGATGGTTTGGAAAAGGTGACTCCTTTAAAATATGGCCTTTTTTGGTATCTATCATAGATTTCTGCGGTGTATATTCAAATTTCCATCCATAAAGAAGGCACCCTTATTGACTGAAAGACTGCTACCGGTGCCAAAGGCGATTTTGGCGATTTTTGGCCGCGCCAGCGGCGCAAAGGAGCAACACACCGGTTAGCTGTGGCACTTGTTGTGTGAGCTCATCGTGCGACAAAAAAACTTCTGTTTGCCATATGGGTGTTTCCAAAAATAGGGGTACCCTAAAATGGATGGTTTATAGTGGAATACCCTATTAAAATGGATGATTTGGGGGTACCACTATTTTGGGAAACACCCATACGTGAAATCATTGTAAAATCGCAACGGGCAAATCTCTGCTAAGAAGGAGTGTTTGTATAGATTGTCAAATGACACTTCCCTGCAAATCAAAAGTAAACCCAAGGCTCCATCTTAAATCCCCGCTACAAACGATAAGTATTCGATTCCCAAAAGTCAAAGAACTGCTCAAGATGAATATTAGTTTCCCATTTGAAATCCCAACTATAAAAATGACAGCACGTCCTTCAAAAACTTGGCCAATGGAATGTCTATCATTTGGACGCTTTCATTTTTTTTGCATTAGATGGAACCCTAAATATAGATAAACATTTTTTGTTATTTATGTATATATATGCAGTATACATACAATATATATACACATCTGTACCAGACCTATGAAACAATGCACGGTCATGATTTTATTGTCAAGCATATAGGGGGTCATGAAGGTGATCTTGTCCAGAAACAAACCTTCCGATCCGACTCGAATTCCCGTGTTTTTGTTTCGGGGGGAGCATCCCTAAATGATAGTGATGATTCCAAGAAATCTCCAACGGTCAGACCCACTAAATAATAGAACCCGTTCAAACCTGAGTATCTAGTAGCTCGATTGCAACTTACTTGGTAAGGTCGGTTGATAAGGTCCCATTTCACTTTTGATGGAATGATCCTAAATGGAAATGAAATTTCAGTGTTTAGGCATATCAAAATTGGGATATGCCTTCCAGTTCAGCAATACATGCACCTTTCCATTGGTCTCCCTATGTCAAGGTGAAATCATGGGTCAGCTTTCCCGAAGTTGGCTCCAAAAAAGCTGCCGTTGGTTGTAGCCTTCAACAATTCTCTTTAAACTCTTTAACAAAATAAGATCCATCCCAAAAACATCTCACAGCCGAAGCATGCGCACATCTTTAATACTGTATATCACATATGTTTTTTTCATACATATACATGTATATATATATATATTCATTCATGTATATGTGTGTGTGTATGTATGATATCTAAATATACGTATACCATTTTCCAAAAAAGATATATGGTCAAAAAGAAAGAGTCCGTCAGATCTGGCTTCGTTGCGCCCCTGTACATCGGTTCGGCGTGACGGCCCTGACAGCAGTGGTTACTGGTTGGGGCACCTAGGATGCCTAGTCACAGATGAAGGTTGCTGAAAAACCATCCATATATATGGTATATTTACCTACATGAATGGTTGATTTTGATGGTAAATGATGGTAAATGATGGTTTTACAGGTATGTAAATATACCTTTTCCATGGATGCGATGTATGGGTTGGGAAAATCCCCAATCCATTGCAAATGCTTCTCGCATCCTGGGTGCAATGGTAGTAGTTCCACATGCCATACTTGCAGGAAAATCCACATCAACAAATCGAAGCTCGCTCGCAAAACCCCGAGATTTTTCGAGGTTTCATCTCGCAAGCTTTTTTCAGATTCTCACGGTTGGTCCCGGTCCCCAAGGTCATTGCTTGAGGAGCCCCAAAAAAAAATCGGAAAGCATGCCAAAGCTTGCCAAGTCTTGGGGGAAAAAAAAGCCATTCACTTTGCGGTTGGTTGCGCAGAGTAACCATCCAAACAAACATGACCTGGGGGGTTCCTAAAATGGTGGTACCTAACAACTATTGGTTTTCCTACTAAAAATGACCATTTTGGGGTGTTATGGGGGTACCACCATTTTAGGAAACACCCACCTGTTTTTTTTTCCCCCCGTTTTCTGTTGGTGGTGCTTTTTACGGAAAAAAAGGAGGAAACCTCACTTCACCGCCGCAAAGTCCCCAATGCGCGTCAAGACCACGTCGGGCAGCTCGGGCCGGTGCCGGCGAAGGCTCGCAATGACCTGGGGCGCTGTAACGAGATTCCGGGCTCTGTCTGTTTGGGTTTTTTCAGGGGGTATATATACCGAGTGATACCCATGATATACCCATGTAAAATGTAGGCCAAAGATGAATATCATTTGGCATTGTTTGATTCTCCCGCAAAAATAGGTAATTTGATGACCCCTGTTGAAGTGAATGGAGGGTTTGGAATGGTTGGTTTCTAAAAAGTTGATCTCGTTTGGACGTAACCAAATCTTTACCAAGCCACACGATCCACCCATAAAGCCATTCCATCCTGCGATCAAGGCCGAGTTGGTTGGGGATTAGCATGATGGCAAAGGCAAAGAGCTGCTACACCCCGACATGGTTAGCTGGAAAATCCCCATTTGTTCAAGAGGAAATGACATCTTGATTCATGGTGGTTCCATCTCCCCGAGATACAATATCCAACCTAGCTGGAACATCCACATTTGTATATATATGTAAGTTCCGACTCAAAGTCCGATTAATCTTCCTCACGGCATCATCAATACCCTACTGCTGCTTTACGGAGGATCCATCGGGTTTTGTGTCTCCCACTTCACCATTTCCAGCCACCTCTTCCAAGCGTTTCAACAGCCGCGATTGCAGAGAGTGGCTTCCCAAGACTGCCCCACGGGCAAGTAAAGCTTTCAAGGCAGGCTTACAGCGTTGCACCCAACCACCTGTGGTTCAACAACAACTTCCACCGGCAAAAAGGTGTGGTACTGATACTGGGATATCGGGTGGGAATGATGTTTTTGTTGAAGGGTGATAATGGGTCAGGGGTCACCTTGTCACCATGTCTTTTAAAGAGGAATACGGAATACTCAAAACGCCACTGTTGAAGGACAAGTTGAAGGACAAGTATTGAAACCATCAGCATCCAAACCATCACCACACCCCCGGCTTCCACAGGGTCCTTACACCCAGCCTCCACTGGTGTTGCCATTGGTGACCACCGCACAACGATGATCCACCAGAATCTCGAAGCCCAATAGGTCAATGGGTGGATCTAACTCCATCAACAGGACCCCAAGTGGCGTCAATCCACCTCGGCGCAGCTCCGGAAAAGAGTGGGTCCCCAATGACCGGAGAGGATTTTTTAGAAAACTTTCATGGGTAGGAAGGGGAGTTTTACATACCAAGTCGGTAAGTGGGGAGACAAGTTGCTTCAAAAGGTAGAGAAAGAAGGCAAAGCTAGAGACAAAAAAAAAGGATCATCCCATATTTGGAGTAATCATCCGCAGTTGCCTTCTCCATATTAGTTTTGATTTAGACCAATCTACCTCTTTTTGATTTCAAAAATACTATTGCCATATGGGTGATTTTCTACGAATTGATGGGGCTCCAAATATATATATAATATCCATGGAAGGGTATTAGTATGTAGCTACCTAGCAATCAGGCACCCGAACCAAAGCAAATGAAAATGAAAGCCAACAATTACAGTATATGTTGTGGGTGTTTGAAAAAAAGTTACTCTCCAGTAAACTAGCTTATAAAAAAGGTCAATGGATATGAAAGAACATGAAATGTTTCAACCAACTTCAAGGACGTCGGAAAAATGAGGCGGTTTAGTGGGCCCTCTAAAAAAAGAACCGTGGTTTAGTACGGGATATCCTGCCATAGTGGCCCTATCTATTGCAAGATCTTCATGTTGATAAAACCCATTTTTCAGGTGCTACATCCATTTCTGGGGGAGGGCAAAGAAACGACCTTTAGGTGACAAAAACAGGAAGTCGCAATTTGACACTGGAAAATGATGAAATTCCAATGATGCGAAGACAAAAAGTTGGTGCCTCCCCACAAATTTTGTGTATCTTGAACCACTTCATTTGGGAAAAAAAAAATCTATCCCAATTGGTCCATCAGTTGCGGGTTGGTTGATTCAGTCACTGATCTCCCGGTATTTTGGATACATCTCAAAGGTGGAGATGTTGGATTGAAGTTTCTCATGCAACAAAAACTGCTGGATTTTTGTCGCGGCAGATGTTGTTGGAGAGATTTCCCAGGCTGCAAAAAAAAAAAACGAGTTGTGTTAAAAATTGGAGGAGCCAACGGTTGTCTTTTTTTTACCCGGGAATAGGAACTTTACAAGTGAATTTTAAAAAATGGATGATTTCTTAAGATGTCCTTCAATTCAACTTGAAGATCATGGAATTTCAGCTAGCTATGTTTGATCAACGAATCAACAAGCTTCCCAGCCCATTCTTCCCCTTCAATGCTACGTAAAAGTATTGCTTGGAAAAATGCGTGAGGATAAACATCCCTAGTCTTGATGCACGAACGAGCGCCAGTTGATTTTGCAAATTTGTTCTGATTTATGGTGTTTCGTGATCCATCAACGGTATCTCCTGAGAATGTACAGTAACTAGTCAGGTCAGGGTGTTTTTTTGCTCACAACTGATCTCAAAAACCCAGCTCAAATGAGTCTACCCACATCTACGTCCCCTTAGCCATTATCTACCACCACCTAAATGATCTGCCTTCAATTTTCTGCGGAGAATATAGCAATGAAATACCCAAAGCATATTCTGCCTTACAAGAAAAAAAACGATTTTTTTGAACTGACAAACCCTTCCACCATTCCACAAGATTCCCACCTTGTTAGGTTTACCCTATAGGTCCCCTCAAGGTCACCCCATTTTCAATGGTGGCAAGGTGCCATGAAGCAAGGCTGCTTTCCTCACATGTTGTGTTCCCAGCTCCAGGCCTTTCTTCCTTAACCATCTGATGGCTTCAGCCACCCTTGAAGGCGGCCAACTGCCATGCTGCCGCAAGACCGCCTCGAAAAGAGCCTGGCGTTTGATGGAGGAAAAAATCCACAAAACAACAAGCTACTGTATCAACCCTACTTGGAGGATCATCCCATTTAGTAAGTGGTTAATAACCATGGTTGATACGTCTCCTAAGTAGGGTTGTGTTCTCCTTCCAAATGGCCTTTTCATGGCTTGTAAATGGGGGGGCCCATCCCAACCACTTACTAATTGGGATGGTCCTCCAAGTAGGTTTTCTCCCTGGAAGTCCAACCACCATTCTTTTTAATGTTGCTTTATGAGTTTCACCATCTTTAAAGTAAGGGTTTATCATCATCCAAAAGGAGTTTCACCAGTTTCTTATGGTGGCAACGACTTCCAGGGTACACGTTAAACATGACGTGACCGTAACAGTCAGTAACATGCGCCAAAATCAAAAAAAGTATAAGACTCGGGCCAAGCAATTGAGGTTTTGGTAGTTTATCCCCATTCCTTACCAGGGTTTTCTACATCCAAACGGTGTTTCTTTTTGGGATTTATGACACCATCAAAAGTGCATCATTTCATCCTCCGGATGGATGCCATCTCCTCCGGCGGCCCAGTGGGGGATGATGCCCTGGATTTAAAAAAATGCCATGAAGCCCACAACTCCCAAATGAAATCATCAAGTCATATTGCAACTACTAGTAGCTGGTGGTTGAGGAAGCCATATTGCAACAAACAAAATGGGGTGAAAATAAATCAAGAAATAAATCAATAAAACATATACATATATGTATATATATATATATATATTTGAACCCCCACCTAGGCCAGGATTTTCCATTGGATAACCCATGCCATCAGATTACCGAATCCAAGCCTCTCGCAAGCCATCATCCTCGGAAGCCTCAATTGCTAAGGAACCTCCAGGGGAAGCAACAAGAAAAGCTGAGATTGGGAGCTTTTTCCCAAAAAAAAAACGATAGCTGACTGAAAAACCTAGTGTTACAAACATTGAAAAAAAAACGCAAAAGGTCTTGGAAAACCTAGCTCTCAAAGAAGAATTCCTTGGCTCATAGCTCTCAAAAGAAAAATTCCCACAGTGTTTCAAGATTACTGAAAAAAGAGGATGACAGAGTTTGGGATCGTAAAATTTAGGACCCACTGTATTTTTTTTTGGTTCCTAGATCCGCTGTCCAAGCGGTTTTGTCGAGCCAACTACGCTGAAAGACTTGAAGTTGGAGAAGTTGGGCCAAGTTTTACATTCAATGTTGGCGATGAATGTCCCTTCCAAGTATACGCCAGAAATGGTGTGATAGTCTAGATTAAAACCGTCTATTGGAACAAAATTCATCGCAAACCTTGGTACGACGAAAACTCCTTTCACTTGCCAGCTATTCGTTTTTTGAACGTCAAGCATGTTTCATCATTTTGCTCTCCGTGAAAACATACGGAGACAAAACGCGATGCCTTACCCCATCCAAAAGGCCATTTCCGGACAGCTCCTGACCTGCAGATAGCTCTTCCTTGTCAGGCGTATCTTCCCATGCCTCTTCTGGCCGGTCACGGTGGTCACGGGACGTTACGACTGTCTCTTGGAAGACGTCGCGTAGCCGTTGTGCATCAAAGGTCCTAAAGGCCAGATATGTACCGCAGGCCCATATGGATAGTCACCAAGTTGTTTGTTGGTGGATAAGGTTGGTTCATAGGGAAAATTCTGGTACCCTTGGGATGGTTCCCTAGCTGTTTAACCCCCCAAAGGAGCCCTTTAAATTGGGATATACCCAATAAATACCCACTATATAAGGTGTATATGGGGTTGATTACTAAGGGTACCATCCCAAGGGTACCACCATTCTCCCTATGATTGGTGGTGGTTTACTATTTTAATCATATCTTCAAGTGACAACCCCATCACTTGAGATGGTTGTAGGCTCCCCTAGTCTTGTTGCATCCTCAATGTCTAGACAAACCAACCAATACAATATGTAAAAACATCCATGAAAGTCCCAGAGGGTTTGGAACCCAAAGGGTGGACGTAAACTCCCTTCCCAAAAGGGTGACAAACGTCAGGTTTTCATCCGGATCTCGGGCCGGCTTGAAACGCCAATCTCTGATCAACTCTGGACAGCTGCTTGGACAGGCAACAAAACCACAGAATCTGGGATGGCCATCTATCCGTAAACCTCCGAGGTTTTCTAACATAGCAGGCCGGCTAGTTTGGCCCACGTGTTTTTTTTGTTCAAGTGCTGTGTTTTCCCGAAATTGTTCCCACCCACCCACCCACCCGAAAGAAAAAAAAACATAGTTTGTCAAAGTTTGTCATCCCACAAGGGTACAGCAAATTGTCAGATAAAAGATGGAAAAAGAAACGACTTTCCGTGAAATCGGTAACAAAAAAAAGAGACCTGCTTGTGGAACAGACATCAACCTGTCCACCCTCGGGAAATACCATCTACCTACCGAAACACTCCCATCCATCTTCCAGTCCCATGAAGGAACCTCATACATGCTGCAAAATATATATTTCATAACCCACTTGGAAATGCCGTTATATTGTGTTGTTGTTTTTAACCTGGGGCTTTGTTTAAAACTGTAATCTTAAAAATAAACATGTCAAAATCTCCACACACCATCCCAGCACATCAACCCCTTCACAGGGAGGATCATTATCTGACACCAACCCATACATTTGCATCAAGAATTCTTGATTCCCCAAGAATGTTTGTACCTTCCGGTGACTAACCAATCGCCAATCGCCCTAGAACATCCCTAAAAATTTCTCAGGTTTACCGGAATGTATCTGACGTTTACACCCCGGAAGATTAACGGCTGGAACCTGAGAATACACCCCTGGAAAAGGAAAATCATCTTCCAAACCATCATTTTCAGGTTCTATGTTAATCTTCCGGGGTGTATGAATCATGAGTCCGAACATTTTTTCATGTTTCTCCCAAGCTTTTTTGGCGTTCCGGAAAAAAAAACGGAACGCCCTGAAGACGTCCCCAAACCTCGAACCTCGAGGTTTCTTCCCCCCTCCAATCTAAGAATTTCCCCAACCATACCCCCTGGAAACCCAAAAATCAAACAGTTTTTTGTAGGAATTCCTTTTTCATTTGGGGAGATGATTTCAAGGGGATTGCCTGAAAAATACCCTCCAGGGAATTAACATATCCCACCTTGGGAAAAGGAAAATCATCTTCAAAATGCCATTTTTGGGGGATATGTTAGTTTCCTGGAGGGTATCCATCCCCAAACGGTATTACCTTGGGTTTTTTTTTGTCAAATCCAAGCATCAGCAACTTCCGCCGCCAGGCGCTTTGTGCCCGTTGCCGATCTACAGCTGCAGCACCTTCCAGTTCGGCCAGCGAGGCGAAGGCCCGGACTTCTCGAAAGCGGTCCTACTGTCGGCGGCCCGGCGGTTGGCGGTTGGGTTGGTCGTTGTGTTTCTTGTTGATTTCAACATCCCAAAGGGGGGTCCGGAATCCATGGGGTGGTTGGTATATTATCTACTACCTACTCATTTTGCCAGGTTAAAAAAAAACTAAGCAAAAATGTAGGTAAACCCTCCTACTTTCCATGAAATACTGATTGGGTTAATTTAGGGATTGTTGTAATGGCTTGTGAAATAATCTCTATATGATTGGGTAGTTTTTCACTTATGTAACCCAAGCAACCGAGGTTTTAACTCAATTGTTGATTGTTAAGGGATAATGATGTTTAATAACCCCTTAAAATACGGCCTTACTTTTTTTTCGGGGGGGGTGGCATTGGGGGATGTACCTTTAGATTCTCGTGAGAATCTACAATCATCCAAGCGAAACTGAACAAGTTCCGTGAAAAATACTGCTTGGAAGACGATCCTTTCCTTTTGAAATGGCCCCCTTTCTAGGGGACAATTGGTTCGTTTTCTGGACTGTAAAGCACGGTGCTATCCAATCCGCGGAAGATGTTTTTCTGGGGGGAGGAGTCAAAAGAATGAAGGTGCTTTCGTTTAGGACCCCATCTTCACAAAAAAAAAAGGGAGATCGCTATATGATCTATTCCTGAAAAATGTTTGGCCTGTTTTTGGGAAGGTGAAAAAAAAGGTCTATTCCTTTTCAAAAGTGTTTGGCTTTTTTTTGCAAGGAGGTGATGTTTCAGGCCAATAGAATGGAAGGGTAGTAACCGGGATTATGGCTATTTGGGGATCTGAGAGATCAGAAAAGGATTTGGGGAAAAGATAGGAACGGAGCGGCCAAGGGTTAGGAGATTGCAGCGGTGCAAATTTTTGGGTACCGATCAAATGAAGGTAATGTAACCTTCTAAGTAGGCAAAAGAAGGAAAGACGTTGGGATTCCCTTATAGGCCTTGCATATAACTTACATAGATGAGTACCTTCATTTTAGGGACCTGAAACTTTTGGTGAGTTCTTGAAGGATCCTGGTTTGCTAGTCATCCATGGCCCGTAATAGACTGATGGATACACAACCCTAATGAAAGCCCCAAGACAGAATTTTTTCCCGCAAGTTCCAAACCAATGATTTTCGCCACTTCTGTTGCTGGATTCTGGGATAGGTTTCCGTTTAATAAGGAAGTGTCTAAACGGCAAAAATGTGAAAGTTGTTATATTGAGGATGTCTGAAATTTCAGGAAAACCTCTCCAAATCACCCATTTCAATGCTTCACTTTCATAGCAAAACCCCATGGGATTCTCGTTGCAAGCCCTCAACAACCTCACGAATGGTTGGAGAAAGAAGTCCAGGCGGCCGTTGAGACCACAAACGGGGTCTCGGTTGCAAGATGAACTTGCCATTTGGTTTTTTCCATCCAAGAAATCAAAATGTTGTTGTCTTTTTTGAATGCGATCAACCAACCCTCCTTTTTTTTCAGAGGGACCTTAATTTAAATGACTTCCCAACAACAGTTTTCTACCAATCAACCAACTCTACCTGCAACCTACCACCCCGGGTAAAAAACCGCTCCTCCAACGCGATGCAGACCTCTTTGGGGTATTGCCTCGGGGACCGTGGGGAAAACCCCATGGGGCTGCCGAAACAGGTGTTGACCTTGTGAAAATCTGGTTGGGTTGACCGTTGACCTCGTCATCCCAGGATGCTTGCTCGTCACAAGGATCATTTACATCCTTTTAGTAGGGAATTCGTACAAACCTTAAAAAATGCCACTGATATCCGATTTCCTGGGTTGGGGAGTAGATCAAATAGATCCCCGTTCGGAAAAGAAAGAAATCAAAGGAGGAAGGATGGCAACCGGCAACCAAGCCGAAAATAGTGACCTTGCCGCTTTCCAGCACTCAGGAGGTCCAGCACTTCCAACACGACACCCTTTAACTGCCAGAAAATCTTCAAGGGCCCAAACTCCAAACTCAACACCACCCCACAAAATGCCCAAGCAACACCAAGGTGGTTTTGGAGTGGGTGTAGTTGCGCCCTTCTGCACGCTCCGCTTCATATTGCCACATGGACCAGTTCTTGCCATGCCCTTGATGACGATGAACGTTGCGCCTCCGCTGGTCCGAGAGAAACTGAAGTAACAGAGCTGGCGAACTGGTGACCAAAATCAGGGTGGTATCCGGTTTTTGTACCGCAAATTTAGGGACGATTTCTTTATCTTTAGTACCTCCGCGCAGTTCACGGTCCTTAAAAATGTTCAGCTATAACTATATAAATCATAGGATACACATCACTGGGTGAATCTATCATAACATCACTCTGAAGCATTCAGCCTTCGTTGTTTTTGTCCCAACTACAGCCCGCTTGATTTTTTTTTAAGTCAGATGGATACAACGACTGCTACAACAATGAAACCACTAAACCACCCGGGGAAACCCCCAACCTCGTACCCTTGGAGATATTCAGCTGAACCATGTCCAGCACATCTATCCTTGGTGAAGAAAAAAATGCTGTGAAGTCCACATCTTTTGAAAGTCCCGATCGAATGCACTCATGCGAAATTATCCGTGAAAAGTATGATGTTTGGAAGAATTACTTGCTGTATGTATCCCGCTTTGGGTGTCGCAAATAGGGAAGAGTCACACTGAACTGCTGGGAATGTAGTCCTTTTGTATTATGATTATGATTCAGCTCTGGATTTTGTCTATTGATTTGTGGCTGCCATTTTCGTCAAAGAGCAAGGTCGTTTTTTCGGGTCGTCCTTTACACGAGAATAACATCCTCATTCTAGATTCCATAAACTTGTTCAAAATAAAACAGCCAAAAAAAAACGATGGTACCTCAGTACCTCTCTTGGTTGTTGCTCCAAAATATTTCGATGACATCAATACACCATCACCATCACCGAGCTTCTAAGCAACAAGGAGAACTTATTTTGTGTTGTAAATAACGCTGACGCAAGTTGTATTTACAGTGTAGAGTTGTGGACAAGTCCCATCGAAAAGCAACACCAGCCACCTGCAATTTCCCTAACCGGTTGTGAAATGGATTTGTCTAAACTGTGATTTACCATCATTGAAAC
Organism: Breviolum minutum Mf 1.05b.01; assembly: GCA_000507305.1. Taxonomy (NCBI): domain Eukaryota; class Dinophyceae; order Suessiales; family Symbiodiniaceae; genus Breviolum; species Breviolum minutum. The sequence goes on from DF239865.1 coordinate 115,307, forward strand.
ATGTTGAACATGTTGCTGCAGCATGATTGTTTAAACCCAAGACGACTACAGCAATCCGATGCCGTTGCAGTATATACATAGTGTCGCTGCTCAAGACAATCCTTCAAGAATTTAGCCCACTAGTAAGTCTGGTTCCTCAGATGCTTATATAGCGATATATGATGGTTGCATTTGGCAGCTTCAAAGTGATTTGCTAAATCCATGGAAACATCAAAGTTATTCGAACCACAGCTTTGGCCTCGTTTGTAGATATACATTTGTATTTATATGTACATATATATATATATATATGTGTGTATGTCATTTCATATAACGGACATATGTATATATAATACATAATTCTTCACTGAGATAAGATATATGCATTATGTATACAAACGTATATAAAGGTATATGTAGACTTCCAATTATCCATTTGGAGGGTCAGCAGTCGATCATTTTGAGCTGCACTTGGCATTCTGCTTCTACAAACAATCCCACGGCAAGCGTCTTGTAGGTCCGTCCGTTGGACGCTTCGTAAATCACCGAAGAGCCATCATGCCTCTTGCGCTTCTGAGGGAACGTTCCGGTTGTTCGCAGGGAATACTTGTTGAGTAAAACATCTGCACGCTTGAGCGCCTTCTTTTACATAAGTGATCCTGTCTTCGTGAATTACCATCCCATTTCACCAACCCTCCATTTGCAAAGATTCAAGAAACAACCAAAAACCCAACAAAGCCTTACGAATTACCAGGAATGAGTGTTGTGTTGCTTGGTCAATTTCTTTACGGCGATCTTTGTTCTGCCCTCAAATTGCCCTTTCTCCCTTAATCATGGTTCAGTGGAAAATTACCCTGAAAGGAACCGTTCATCATATTGAAGATACACCCATTTTCCACGAAAGAAACCATGAGTATCTGCAGGGTAGTTCGAAAAAAATATTCCAACAAAGAAGATTGTGGTTTCCACTAAACCATGGGGTTTTTGTTTCCTACCAATTTAATCATTGGATCTACGTAGAATCTTTCACCAACAAAAACCACCCAAGGCAGCATCCAGCAATCTCCCACCCACTTGGACCTCAATGCGATCTGTTTCTCAGAGGGTTTCTCCGCACGCCGGGCAGCACGGCCCTTGTTGTAGCCCATGGCGAACAAACTCGTTGAGGTGTGGTTTGCTGGCACTGGAAAGTTCAATGTTTGAACCAACTTCTTCGAAGTTGCTAGAACTGGCGTTATATATATATACATATATATATACATATATATGTTTATAAGACTAGACCACATAGTTACTTATATGTAACGTATTTATATTTATATACACCAATGCCAGCTGATCGACCAGGTCGACCAAAGCCCCCAAATTGGGGAAGAAAACAAAGACTTAGATCCAGGGTTTTGGGAACGAAGCAGTCTTTTTTCAAAAAAATCTGCAAAACCAAAACCTATGGAATCCATGTATGCTACATTTACCTACATTTGGTTGATGTTTATGGTAAATGTCGGGAAAGATACCATACATAGATCCAATGGGAAATAAAACATTCTTTGTCCGGTCATGGACGTGCAGGCTTCATGTGTACATTCAGTGTACACGGCCTTGTTTGGTGGCTTCCCGTCAAAGGTGCAAGGCATCTTTGGCGATGGATTTGTTGTCTTTACTTACTTGTCGTTTACTTGTTGATCATTCTGAAAAATATTCGTCAAATTGGATCATTTCCCCAAGTAGGGGTGAGAATAAAAAATCTTTGAAACCATCACCTAGTTGGTTGTTGCAAGAAAAAACAGATCTGTTTTTTACAGGGGGGCTCTGGATTCCGATCTTCTGGACTGTATGAAAAATCGTCAATCAACTTTAGCAATCTGCATGGATCTTGCATCAAACCCCCCTGAAAAATTCCCATGGAAACCATTTGTGTTCATCATATGAGAAAGAAGCCTGATGGCAGCGGCAAATAAACCAACAATAATCATTCTAGTTGGTGGTTTCAACCCATCTGAAAAATATGAGTCAAATTGGATCATTTCCCCGAATAGGGGTGAAAATAAAAAATACTTGAAACCACCACCCAGATAATCAATGAATCATGAATGCCTTGGAATGGAGATGACTCAAAAATACCCATTCATTCCGAGTCTTCAAGGAGAACATCAAGATGTGCGTTCCCAAGGTTAAGAAGCATGGGAGCGAGGCCGGTCCCGGTTAAACCTAGCAGCAGCGGGGGGAGTTTGTTTATTTGGAAAGAAAACATCTTGGAGATGGCATGGAAAAAAATTAACCCTTAAATGAGGCCACACCAGGGATGATTGGACCACCAATTTGGGACAAAGTATTGAAATCATCAGGCCTATGGTCGCCATGTTGCGCCGGCACCATTGTTGGTTGGTTTCAACATCCTGTGGATAAGAGGAGCCAATTAACACCTCCACATGCACATATTAGAGTTCTGAACCTTTTTTCACCCAACTAACAACAAGGATGTTATTCAATCAAAATTCTCC